>VWPU01009672.1:0-67544 GCA_013398955.1 Callaeas wilsoni | reverse complement strand
CAGTGGCAGCCCGGCTCCAAGCACAGCAGGGAGAGGCCGGCTCCGGATCTCAGGCACCCGGGCAGATGGTAAAAAGTCCCTCCCTTAGTGAGGTGGGTGTTAAAACGTTCCCAGTTCAGAGGCTGCTCTCCTGAGCAGAGGCTCAGCCCACGGCAGAAGAAGCAGGACGGGGCTGGACTATGGCGGTGGCAGCGAATTCCCTTCCCCAGGCAGCAGCCCCCACCGACTTTGTGGTATCTCTGTCCCTCTCAGAGAAACCCT
Source organism: Callaeas wilsoni (assembly GCA_013398955.1). Taxonomy (NCBI): domain Eukaryota; kingdom Metazoa; phylum Chordata; class Aves; order Passeriformes; family Callaeidae; genus Callaeas; species Callaeas wilsoni. Next base: position 67,283 of record VWPU01009672.1, on the reverse strand, counting down.
CCAATAAGTGCACCCAGATGCCCTCCTCCCCTGAGCTTGGCCACTTCTTTTGTTTTCCTTAAGAACCCAGTTGTTACTGTTTCTTAGCAACTTACAGGACAAAATTCCCTAAGTAAAAAGAAACAAAAGGAAAGAACTTAACCCCCAACAACTCTTATCTACATTCAACCAAATTCATACTGGCTTTTTAATATGCTTTGTTCTTTCTGTGAATAAAAGCAATACAGAGTATTCACACACACAAGATGTGAAAAAAATAGGAAGATACTTAAAACCCAAGCATTTTGGTGGAACATGTGAGAGTCAGAATATGTATTAGTACATGAGAATGTGGAGCACTGAGGAACAAGGGCAGCCCTGCAGAAATCAGGCAGAATTTCATGCCTGCAAAAGAGCTGCTGACATAATCAAGGATTTAGAAAGTGCCTTGTACATAAAAAAGTCAGGATTTTTTCTTGGAAAGTGTTTCATACAGACCCCAGGCTGCTGTCATGGAATCTTAGGGATCATTATAGATATCTGTAGATTGTTTGCTCTTGTTCTACACACACAAAGAAAAATGCTAATGCCTGCTTTAATAAAATAAGAGTTTCATATCCTCTTCGGGACTTTGGTCTGATGCTTGACTATCCTCAGAAAGGAAACTTTTCCTACTGTCAATTGACATTTTTCTCATTACTTCTAGAGTCACGTTGTTTCACTCTGCCTTTCCAAGAGGAGTTTCAATTGCGTTTTCTCAATCTACGCCCATACAGGAGCTGTAGAGAGCATTGAGTTCTCTGACAGATGCTGAACAATTGCATTTCTTTGCACATGTGTTTTGAAATTCTAAGCTTCAGCTCCACTACTATCTGTGTGGCTACTGCAGGAGAGTTTGCCTAATGGAGTCAGGGTGTGTCTTGTCCCAAGGAATGTGTGTGTTAAGTAAACGTTCCCATCTCACCATTCAGGAATACTCTGGCAGCCACACCACCAGACACTGTCACTGCTGGGACTGAGGCCCCTTCACAGGGGTTGCTCCAATGAGCCGAAGGGTCCCTGCCTGAACTCCCTACACACCCTGCATTGACACAGTCAGTCAAGGCTTCCTTAGCAGTTCAACCCCAGGTTTCCAGAAGCAGAATCTCAGACCTCTGGATCCCTGAAAGGATTTATTTATGGTTCAGTAACAGCTCCAGCTGGTGCCTTAGGGAGGAACCCTGAACAAAGAATTACCTGGGCTTTTATACCCTCACAATCTGTGTGACAGTCTGGAGTCTTCCTGCTGAGTCCTTGGCTCCTGCTGTGTCTCAGTGTCCAGTCACCTGGCTGGTGCCACAGGTCCCTGTGCCCTTTGCTGTGCCAAGGGTTGCAACTCCTGGCCTCTTGCTTTGGGCTCCCAGCCAGAGCTCAACCTGCAGCTCCAACTGCAGCTGCACCCCGAGCGACCTTCACAGAATGTTCCTCCCTTTTTTCGGATTGAGCATACCTGCTAATATAATAAAAGGGAAAAAGAAAGCTTTCATAGTGTTTTCCACTGCTCTTACTTACAACATTATTACAAGTAACAGAATTAAGGCTAACATTATTGTCATAGGGTAGAAATTATTATCAAGACAAGATAATGAAAGATTCATGAAACAGTTATTGACTAACTTATTTATCATTCAGTACTTGTTTCATATGAGACTGGTGTATCCAGTTTTCCTAACCCAAAATTTTAACAGCAAAATAACAACACAGTAAGGCAGCATATGGTCCCTCCCATTTAGGTTCTAATTTGACTTTCTCTGAGAAAATCTTGATTAACACTACATCTGCAGGTTGTGTATCATTTATTTGTATTTCAAATGGGCTGGGTTGATACTATTTCCATATTTTCTCCATTTCTCAAACCCTTTCTATATTTTATATATAAAATACTGGGTCAGGCATTATTTTCCATCCAAAAGGCTGATCTTAGCTGGAACATAAGTTCCTGATATAGCTGACTGCCTTCCAAAGAGAATTTCTGCCAGTACTACAAGTTGTGATGGAACATTCCAAACATTCCACAGCACCAAATTTAAGGTTTGTGGCCGTTTCAGATAAGTGTATGTGCATATTTTTGCTTTTTCCTGTAATGTCCTATTCATCCCCTCTACTTGTCCTGATGACTGTGGGTGATACAGTTATATGTAATTCTCTCTCTATTCTCAAAGACTTACACAACTGATTGTTTATATTAGCTGTAAAATGAGCACCCCTGTCTGATTCGATTGACTCTGGAACCCTGCATCTAGGTGTAACTTTTTTAAGACAAGGCCTTTTCCGCGCCTCTTGTGCCAGCCCTTTTTGTTGAAAAAGTTTCTGCCCAGTCTGATAGCTGATCCGCTCTCACTAGTAAATGCTTGCACACAGCCGTAGGTGTCCACAGAGTCCATGTGTAGTCACTGAAAGGGGAAGTAGGCTCATAGTTAGTCATCCTGAGCTTGGTCTGATACTTAAGAACTTCTGGTAGGTTGGGAAGCCATTTATGATTCTTTTTGCAGTGGCATAAATGCCTGGAGCTGCCCATTTTTTATTCTTTCTTACTCGGCTAGCTGTTGCCTCTGCCTCTCCACTGACTTTATTGTGAAACCATCTCACCACACAGATTAAATATCTCTGGCAGAATTGGCTTTCCCTCGGTAGACCATATTCCAACATGATCTTGTGTTGCCTCCCACTTCACCCATTGTTTCTTTTTTCTGTTGAGCAGTCCTTCTCATACAGGATCTTAGGGTCTCTCAAATTTGGCCATTCACTCTGGCCAGCCAAAGCCACAACAGCACATTCTCCATCATCAGGTAGAGGCATTAGGCTCATTGGATTCAAGTTGTTAAACCTTTTTAATATTATCTCCCATTGTGAAGATCAGTTCATATCTATGTGCCCATTGTGGTGCTAGAGCTTGGGTTGCAGACTGTCAACAGTATCTCCTCATCGTGTGGGATATGAACTGTTTCACGGTGTCCCAGGATAAATGGGACATCTGATTTTTAATATTTTTCCTGCTGTTGCCACTGACTTAATATGACTGGTGCTCCTCCTGCAAGTGAAGCTAATTTAACTGAGTAATATGAAAATAGTCTCTGATGGAGTCCTAAATTATGCTTCACCACTCTACTGGCTATTCCTTTATATTCATGTACATACAGATTGAAGAGTTTTGGATAACCTGGGAGCCCAAGAGCAGGAGCAGACGCCAGAGCTCCTTTTATTGTTTTCTAAGCTTATTCCTTCTCCAGGTCATATGCAATAGATGTCTCTCTTCATTCTTGGTTTCGTCAATCAGAGGCTTAGTCAATTCCTCTAACACAAGAATCTATGGCCAACAAAATCCCATAGCTACAAGCAAACCTGGTACCTGTTTTCGTGACTGGGTGTGAGAGCCTAATTATGGCCTCCGTTCTTTCTGGATTCATTGTCTCTTCCCAAAGTAAAGCTTAAATATTTAACTTCTTTTCTGGCACAGCTGAAATTTGGAGGGAGATGCAGGCTGTTCCCCTTTTTGGCAATACATAAATGTATACTGTCTGATATACAAACACTCTCATCACAATTTGCCAGTGACATATCGTCTACATATTGTACAAGAACCAATTTGCCCAGTAATTTTATACCTTCACTGCAGTGCATTAAGTGCCAAAATTCTCTGCAGATTCAATGGGTCTAACCTTCTGTGTCCTGAAGATCACAACAAAACTTTCAAGCATTTTCTCGCTTACAAGTTTTTTAAAAATATACACAGAATTATTACCATTACAAGCAAGTACTAGTCCAGAGGAAATCTTGCATACATACAAAAAATATAGCAGTATTTTCAGCTGATACACAGCTTTGGAGAACCCGCTCTTGGTATTTCAAGTTTACACCACAACAGTCAATTCAAATAGTTAAAATAGCACACAATTTGAAGATGAACATCCCTCTACATGTGGATCTGCCTGAATCCCTCGCTTTGAAGAGACTCCATATGCACACAATAGCAACAGAGAATGAACTATTTTATATGGTGTTTTGTGCACTCTCCAGAGACATGTTTTGTCTGTGCAGCAATTTCCTCAAAAAAGAACTGGCAGGAGATGGGCAGATCACCTTGGAGATCTGCTGTGGATATGGATACAGCCCAGCATAGACTGACACCCTGTCCCTCAAATGGTCATGCTCAGTGAGAGCTCACTGGGCGCTGTCAGAGGTCTCCTCAGAATTCCTGATTGATTATGCCACGGCACTGGATGCCCCATGACACCCACCTCCATCAGTCTGAAGGCAGGGATCCGAACCCAACACCTGACTGGTTGGCGGAGGGCAGGGCAGCCATTGCTCATTCATTCAGAATGGCACTTTCCTGTTGTTCATGAGGGACTCAACCAGATCTCTGGTTACAAGTAATTCAATCCTGGTGTAGCAGCAGAGTAAGAGCGCGAGCTGGTGCCTCGAGGAGGAACCCTGAACAGAGGATTACCTGGGCTTTTATACCCTCACAGATAGTATGCTAGAAGGTCGAGGGTCTTCCTACAGAGTCCTCGGCTCCTGCTGTGTCTCAGTGTCCAGTCCCCTGGCTGGTGCCAGAGGAACCTGTGCTCTTTCCCTCTTCCGAGGGTCGGCAGTTCCTGGTCTCCTGCCTCGGGCTCCCATCCAGAGCTCAGCCTGCAGCTCCCACTGCAGCTGCACCCCAAGTTACCTTCACTGAATGTGTTCCTCAACACATGGCTGGTCTTCATCACCACAAAGTCACACAATATTGATGGAAGATATACAGCTCAGCACCCTGGTTCTTTTTCTGGCAAAGTTAATCCCCAGCCTGTTAGTGTCCAGTCTTAATTGTTGCAGAGTCACTTCATGGCTTGGATAAGCCCAGGCACTTGTCTTGATCTTTGTGAAGTTCATGCTGGTACATTTCTGCAGCACCTCTCAGTCTCTCAGAAGACTGCCTCTGCCTGCCACTTAATCTTTCCTCATCCTCTGCTTCATCTCCTCCTTGTTTGAAATGACAGCAAACTCTCTGAGGGCCTATTCCATCCTATTGCCCTGGTTGCTGATAAAAACATTAAGGCACGTTTGGCTCAGCATCTATCCTGGAGGAATGGCACTAGTAGCCAGCTGCCACTTGGACTTTGTTTATCTAATGACAGCACTTAGTGTCTAGCAATTCAGGCGTTCTAGCCTATCTATCCAGATGATGTAATGAGTTTTTCTGGAAGGACATTTCGAGGCCTATTACTTGCAGCATTAGAATTTGCACATTATTAGGGCATTTCCCATTACAAATGAACTGATTGAGCTAGATTCTCTGTGCTTTCTAGTGTTCTAAATTGTTTACTGTGGAGAAGAAAGTTGTGGTAAAGCTAAATAATGCTTGCATAAGCATTACTGGATAACCAGGTGCTGCTATAATGCACAAAAATAAGATGTAATTTCTCCCCAGTACTTTACTGTCTAACACTGGGGGAAAGCTGCTGCACTGTGGTTGTGAGAGGTCTGAAGATTCTCTTTGCATCCATCCAGCTCCCACATTCATCTCTCTGGAGGGAACACCTTTAGTCTTTCAAGACAGGTTTTAAATGTCTCAGAGTGTGCCTCAGGCTGTTTTTGCCAGGAAGAATCATCCTCTAGCACAGGCAGTGGCAAAAAGAGTTAAATCAAGAAGAAAACAGGAAGTAATAATGTTTTCCTCATTCAGCACAGTCTTAGCATGAAAGCCAGCCGAGGAAGACGTGTGGGTGGAGTGCGCTGGTAGGGTCAGAATGGATCTGAGTCTTCATCTGTTAGTTCTGAGGTGAAATGACGCTTTCCTTCTCCCTACTTGGATCCAATAAGCCTTCTGCAAAATATGGGTGCATTTCTGCAAAATTTTCCGTGTGGCAGAAGCTGGCAGCATGCAATACACAGAGACCAGGCTTTTGTTTAGGCATAGCATCCTCTACTTCTCTGTACAGAAAATTTCTAACACAAGCTCTGATTTCGTCTTCATACTTGTGTATAGGGGTAGAGGAAGGAAGTCTGTTTTAGTGTACAATTTACAGGTCTTGGTGCAGATCTGGACTTCTTTGCAGCCATCTACAAAAACCCAACCAACAAACCAACCAATCAAATCGAAACCAAGTGTAATCACCACTTCAGCAAAGACATTGAGGATTGTAATTTGAATGGCACTAATACACCATCTGTATGCACTGAACAGCCCTTAGGCCCTGCCACACAAGGGCTGAATTTTAAATAAGGCTGAACTGAAGAATTCTGTATCAAAGTGGGGTGTTTTCAATAGAAGTCACCCTTCCCACTGGCTTAAGAAGAGAAACAATTTTTGCTGCAGAAGTCAGAGTTTATCTTGGTTTGGTTTGCCTCAGGTCTACCCCTTTCCAGAGAGACCATGCAGGTAAGATCTATTTTATTCTGAGTCAAGAGAACCTTCTGGAAACGTATGCATATGTGTGCATTTTAAGTATTTTAATTTTACAGTTAGAAAAATGTCTTATCAGTGCTACGTGAGTTCAGGTTTCATGTTCAAGTTTTTTTTCCCTGATAACAAATAAAACTTTGGTACTCTTAATTTTACTGGCACTACATGCTCTTTCTTTTTTGACATTTTCATTAAAAAACTAAATGAAAATTGGAATTCTTCTGTGGCTTAGCTGTCCACTATTTCATTTACAAAGACAGAAAATCATTTTAGGCTATCAAAAAAATATCAGTGTATATATTTCTTTCTCATTTTTAGCAAAATATACTTTCAAACACATACTTTCCAATATATACTTTCTGCAGTATTGTGGAAAGATAGTATGAATTAAAGAAGTGTCAGAATTACTTCAAACTGACATGAAAATTTTGTCTTTCCTTGTAGTGTCACTGATTTGGCTGTGTACTAGCAAACCCTTTCAACACGCACATTTTAAAGCACTGAAAAGTATCCCAGACAAATAGGGATAAAGAGGAAGTAAGCACATTTGAAGCTTTTTATGCCTCAGTTTTTAATAGTAACAATAAACTTTGTGTTTCCCGGTCCTTGCAGTTGGAAGGACCATGATGGTGGGAAGTGACTTTCCATTTGTGGACACTGAAATTGTCAGGGACCAGTTGTACCCATTGACTGTTCATAGGTCTTGTGTGGCCAGACAGGTTTCATCCCAGAAAAATGAAAGAGATGGCAGATGTTCCAGCAGGACCCTTCTCAATCACCTACCAAAGTCTTGGGAGTCTGGACACCTGCATGCTGAGTGGCAGTGTTATTCCAGTTTACAAGGCCATGAAGGATGATTCAGGGAGCTACAAACCTCTTAGTCTAACCTCAGTACCTGGAAAAATTTTGGGGAAGATCCTACTGGGTGCTGTTGAAAGGCATTTAAAGGATAATGCAATCATCAGGCACAGCCAGCATCGATTCACAAAGGGAGAGTCCTGTTTAATTAATGTGCTATCCTTCTATGATGATGTCACCAAACTAGGGGATGAAGGGAAGGCTATGGATGTAGTCTTCCTGGATTTTAGTGAGGCTCACTGTCCCTGACAGCATCCTTCTGAACAAGATGATCAGATACGTGGTGTTCCTCAGGGGTCGGTGTTGAGAGAAGTGCTGTTCAACATCTTTGTCAGCAGCTTGGACAGCAGGATTGAGGGCACCCTGAGCCAGCCTGCCACTGACACCAAGCTGTGTGGGGCAGTCAACATGCTGCAGAGAAGGGATGCCACACAAGGGGACAGGCTGGGAATGCACTGCTCTTAGGTTGCTTACTCGCCCCCCTAATACTGTCATCTTCCCTCAAGGCTGAGCTCCAATGAAATTACTTTCGGATCGTTTACCAGAGGAAGATAAATTCATTTTAGGCAGCCCAGATTACAATTGTTTTCCTGGGCTGTAAGTGCACATTGCTGGCTCATATCTAATTTTTTATCTACTGATATCCCCATGCCCTTCTCTGCAGTGCTGGTCACAAGCCATTCATCCCCCAGCCTGTACTAATAGGAGGGACTGCTCCTCATTTTTCTTTGCTTGTGTGTGTGGTTTTTGCTTTCCCTGTTAAACTGTCTTTATCTCAACACATACATTTTTCAGCTTTTACCCTTCTGATTCTCTACCTGATCCCACTGGTGTAGGAGTGAGTAACTGAGTGGGGCTTTGCTGTTGGCTGGGGTTAAACAGAACACAGGGTAAGGTGCCAAAGTGGGCATCAACTTGGTTAGAGACCAGGAGACATGTTCTCCGTGGGGTAACACAGCCTCTAATACTGCACCGTGAATGGGTGCTGATGGGATTGCTGTCCTTCCCCAGCGTTTCTCACTAATCCCCATCCTTCCATGTCACAGGGGAACAGTGTTCACCTCACACGGCTCGAAAACCATCCGGAACCAAAGCAGTTTACTCGTTTCTCAATTACATGCAATTAGTGGTCAATGAGCTTGCACTTCTAGTCTCCTGAGAGGCCTTGGGCTGCAACTGGGCAGGGCAGTTGGGCAGGCCCCACTTTCGGATCCCAGAGTTCTCCCAGAGAGGTTCAGAGCTCAAGGCAGAGCAGAAAAGGAAAAAGCAGCTGCTATTGCTCCCTGTGGCAGAAAGAGAATAGACTCATCATCATTCTGACCCAATTTAAGGTACTCTTTGATAACTAACACAAAGAATAGAAATTTTCAGCTTCCCTGAAGTTGCTGAATTGAGCTTAAAGACTAACAGAAAAAAAAAAAAAGAAGAGAAGAGGATGCAAAAGTATGCACACAGGATGATAAATGTAGCTGGAACCAGTGGAGAAACAGATAAAGAGGCCTACAGTGATTTTTTGGCAAGTAATGTAAAAAGAAGCAACAGTGCATGCCCAAAGAAAAGGTTGGAGGGAAAGTCACGTTTAATATTGAAGCATTCAGGGAATATGACCACCAGACAACCCTTTTGATGAACCTCCAGGACCATAAAAAGACTTCCAGTAGAAGGCAGATGCATGCAAATTAGTTCTAGGAAAGCGATGTTTGTATATTAGATAATAAACACATTTTAATGAATATGTATGATTATGATGGATAAAAACCCTGTTGTAAAGTTTCAGGACACACACAGAATAAAGAGATATCCTCTGTGTGTCCTGCATATAAAGAATGCCTGCTTTCTAATGCTTCAAATTGTGGTAAAATTTTTTTTTTGTCTGATTTCAGTATCACCCTGAGCCACTGTGAGAGACTAAAACACAGCCCAGGAGTATTACTTCGCTGCAAGGTTTAGGGCTAAAACATGTGACAGCTTCACTCTGTGCTCCAAGCACATCTGCCTTCGCTCCAGAAGAATTTGCCTGCCCATGAGGGATGGGAAAGATTCTCCATGTGTTAGAGGAGCTCCAAATACAGGCTCCTGGGCTTGGGGCAAGCATGCTGGTAATCGGGCTTGGGGACCGCGGGGAGATGTGGGAAGCAGAGACAGGGTGCTCATCAAGGGCAGGAGGGTGGGCACAAAGGTCGGCTGGGTACAGCCAGAGCAATTGGGCTTCTCTCTGCTGGTAGGCCTGGGGCGTGTGGGCCCTGCAGAGCCCCAGTGAAGTCCCTGGCAGCTGGGAAAGCTGGGAGCTGGATGGTGGTCCTGGGGCAAATCCCTAGCACTGGATGCTGAGCAGCAGGTGCCCCTTCAGCCAACATGAGAGGCAGCTGTGCATAGCCTCGACAGCACCAAGTCTTGCCTTGCCTTTGGCTCTGTTGTGCCACGGCTCCTCTGGCTGTGGAGAGACACACAAGGACCTGAGAGCATGGGGCGCTGCAGGAGGTGCCGTTCTCAGCCTGCTGGGAGGGCTCACCAGAAGGCAGTGACACTTGCAGCAGCCCTGAGAGCAGTGGCTGGCCCTGGGACCATGCAGCCGAGCCCGGCTGCGGCACCAGGGGCATTTGTACCAGGAGCCAGAGCCCCGATGCATGCCTGGCAGCAGGAGAGATTTATTGTGCATCACAGCCAGGCATTTGGTGCTTGCAAGCACAAGTGGTTTTTGAATTAAATTCCCTTTCCCTCCTGTTTGCTACATCCAAATAGGAATTTGCTACACTGTGGCTTGGCAGCAACCATCCTTCATCATCTTCGTGGCCCTTCCCTGAACGCTCTCCGGTGTGTCCGTATCTCCTGTGCACTGGGAAGCCGACAGCTGGGCTCATTAGCAGCTCATTGAGCCTTTTCTCCTGGTGCTGTACGACCATTTCAGATGCTGGCACCTCAGTATGTGCCACCGGCCTCACTGAGCTGCTTCTCTGACTGCTTGTACAGAAACAGGTCAACACAGAAGTCTCCCAGTTTGCCAAATACCACGAGATTGGAAACACTGAGACTTGAAAACGTTTCCTTTGAACTCCCAAGCACCGATCCATCAGCAGATGGGAGACAAAGGGCAGAAGAGACATGGGTCTTCCTTCAAGAATGGTATTTCTCCAGAATAACTTCTGGAGAGGCGGTAGCCCTGTCTGCAACTGCAGTCAGCCACCCGGTCTGGGCAAGGGTACTCCAGATGCACTCTGACACGGCAGCACTTCATGCTCATTCTGGGTGGGTGAGGGCTGAGAGCAGCTCTCTGGCACCAGGCTGGCACCTGGGAAGGCTTTCCTAGGCCTTGCTTACCAGCTTTTCCTGAAACTAGTACAGGCAGAGGCATCCACAATATGGCCCAACAAGCCTTTCTCAGCCCTGACAACTGTTGCTGGTGGCACAGGGACTTCAGACAGAGGATGGGAAATTAAAGACAGAAAAGGGTGAGAAAGAAGAGTGTGAGGGCTTGGGATTAGTCCCCGCATCCTTTGGGAGGCAGCACACATGCAGGGAATAGGAGCACATTAGCAGCCTCAGCTGCATTCCTCTTCTCTTTCCCTCTTTTGGAGTCTGATTAAAAAAACCCTCCCCAGCTAAACTTAGAAAGATTGCTGCTCCATCCTGGGCTACCTGTGCCAGCAGGGGTTGGGTTAGGTTTGGGTATCCCTGAGTGTCCCCAGCCATGCATTCAGCCTCTCAAAAAAGCATTTCTTTGTAACCCTGCTGCTCCTCATCCCTCTTCTTGCACCTCCCTACAGCATAAGGTACTTCTGTGCTGACAATGGACAAGTGAACATCTCCTCTTGCAACTGGGCCACAGTACAAGCCATGGAATTGGCCATAGCAGCATCTGTCAGAGTTTATCCTTGGCTTGTGCACTGAAAACCTTCAGAGCAGGAGAAGCACCGTCCCAGACCCTCTGGTAAACAGGGCACTCAATACTTACATAAAATAGACCAAAGGTTATTCACTGCTTTACTTCAGATTTTGTGCTGCAAGCAAAACGCTTTTATTACACAGGCTCTCTGGTCTCCCAGCCACCTTTCAAAGCATGATACCGCAACTGAAAACTAGCTGACAGGAGAGAATTAAAGTGTAACTGGCTCCTTTCCTTCCTCTTCAATCACATGCTCTTGCTTCCCACATGGCACTCCCCCAGCGCCCCGACAGACTTCCTGCTCATTTGTCTTTTGATGACAGGCAGGAGTTTCAGACCCACGGGACCACCTGCCCGCCACAGTGCAAGGAGTGCCACGTCACCCCAGTGCCTCATGTGGGCAACCACGGCCCGGAGCACAGGAAGCCACACCGCTCCTCACTGAATGGTGTGAGCTGAGGGCTGAGGAAGATGAAATTCTGCTATGGGCAACTCCCAGGTTCAAGGCAAACAACTCTCAGCAGAGCCCTGGCGATGCTGGGGGGGGGTTACTGCTTTCACAGGCAGGAGAGGGATTCTCCAGCACCCAGTGTTCTAAGTCCCAGATGGGATCAAGCCTGCGTATGGAGATGCTCAGATCAAGCCAGACTGGTTTCATGTGGTTTGGTTGGAAGAAGATAGCTAGGAAGAGACAGCAAGTTTCAATGTAAACACACAGTCTGGATACGCAACTGGAAGAGGGATTGCCACTTCATGCTAGGAAATGCAGAATTTCTGCTTGGCATTCTTATCTATGCATTCCACATGCGCACTCACCCTATTTTGTACTGACTTAATTTTGTTTTCTTCTCTTCTTTTACTGTTACTGCACTTCAGCCATGGATTCTTTCTGTGACATGTTCTGTTTGCTACAGACAATGCTCTAACTGTCAGTAAGGCAAAGATCATTTTTCCCCCTGTATCATCTTTTCCCATCTACCTCTATTTATGACAACATTCTGATTTCATTTTCTATTTTTCTACTTTGCTTGTCCACCATGTTACTGATGAACTGTAGCATCAAACCCACTCTCCTAAGACAGCCCAGCAAAGGCAGCACTGAAATCCATGTGTATTCACTGGGAACTGAGATTTTCTTAATATAGGTGTTCTCTGTGTCCTCTGCCCTTTGCTTAACCATGACATTATCCTGGTTATCAGTTCTTTGTAATACTTGCTCAACACTGCCAGTTGCAGAACAGGTGGTCCTTGCCTGAGTAACAGATGTTTGTCTTTCAGGGGCCAAAGTACAGTAGGCTGAAGTTCCCACCCAAAAGGCATACAGCACATATCCCCAGAAAATTTCCAGGGAAATAGAAACTGCCCCACCAAGCTGTAGCAGAAAACAACCTGCAGATTTTTGGAAGAAGAGTCCAGGAACATTAGCAGGTATTTAAGTACCATTTATGTAACTTCTGAGGCGTAAGAGGTGAATTACCACGTAAAAATGTAACTACTGCATAATAATAATGTAATTATTACTGTGCAGTAATGGCAGCCACAGCTGCATGTACATATTTTGGTCAGCCCTGCCTTACTTGTACTCAAAACCAAACCAATTCATCTACATCTCAATCTGCCATAATTTAGATGCCCTGTCAATGAAATTATGCCATTCATGAACAACTCACATGGAAACCACCCTTTCAAATGGAGTATCCTCCTACACATCCACTTTCCTTTTCATGGAGTCTGGCTTCCATACAAAATATTGGTACCTACAGGGCAAAAAGGATGCTAAGCAGAACACCCTCCCTGTTTGAGGATCGTGCCTTACAGGGTCTGCCTGCTGTCAATTTGCAGCCCATTTTTGCCACAGTGACACTGTCCCTCTGCATAGCTCACCTGAGGAGAAAAGCACCCCCAGTCTCATACACCTAATAGCAATGCCAGCAATATCTTTGAGGTGGAAAGGTATTACCTAATGTCATGGCTGTGCCACAGAGCTTCAGAAGGACTGTAAAAATGCAACGCTTTCTGCAACGTTCATAGCACCCACGATAGCATCTAAGAAAGAGCTCAGAGACTGGTTTCCCTCAGCAGTACCATGTGGCAGCAAGGCCGAGCTGTCTGCACAGCTCACAAGGAGCTTTGTCACATTGGCAACAATACTGTCCTTTAGCTACGTCTGTTCTGTGCTGTCATTGTCACAATGGGCAGGAAATTGGTTCAGCTTGGCAATTAACCCATGATCCCTCCCACTGCTGAAGGGGAAACACACCATGTGGGGAGGTGGAGGAAGACAAAAGGGAGGAGGAGGACTGGGAGTATGTAGAACTCGCATTATGTCTGAAGGTTTTGTGTTCTAAATCTGCAGCTCTGAGACACAGCCAGATGCAGAGGGCAGTGGAGGCAATGCCCCGTGCAGAAAGAATTAGTTGTTGAATTGCTGCCATCTGCAGTTCCCAGGGAGACTGGAAGCCTTCTCAGTCTTCTGCTGGCTGATGCATTTTGCCTCGTCCAAGGGGCACAGCGCAGCAGCAGCAGCTTGCTGTGCCTGGGTACAGTCTTCTCACCTCTCTTTGGCTCATTTTTTCCTCTAGGTCCTAAAACAAGAACAAAATGAAAGTGTATCTTTCCACTCTCCTACAGAGCCACCTACCTAATAGTCCATGAAATGAGGGCAGAAATTCTAGCCAACAGACTCGGCAGTGTTTCTGAAGCTCAGGGATGCTGTGATCTGTAAGACACTTGATGATGAGATTCCCCTTGGCATGAGATCCTGCAAAATCCACCATAAGCAAAATTATGGGCTCACTAAGACAATCCCCAGGAAGCCTAGAGCCCCGGGGTATTTGGTGTAAATGGATTTCCAAGGAATAGTCTCCTTAATCAGCCAATAGTCTCCTTAATTGAGCAAATCTTGTCTGTGCTCCAAATTTCTCATACCCTGACAAAGATTTGCAAAAGCAGATCATTGCTTCTTTTCTTAATGGATTCAGACAGATTGTACCTTTCACTTCAGGCATGGAGTTCTGTCAAAACAGCACTCCTACCTGCTACCTCAGGATGAATTTAGCAGCCAGCCATTCCACATGACGCTTAGTTATCTTGAAGGCTTGTGTTTCTGCCTCTCATCCCTAGCCCCTCCCTTGCAGTAAACTGAAGTCACACAACAATTCTTTATTAGTTTCACTCTTCTTCTATTAGTAAATTGATGAAACTTGGCTTATAGAGGACATTGTATGACCATAAAAATCCATTACTGTGATTGTGTTCCCTGTGACTTCCTCAGCATCTGGTATTGATAGTCTGGTATTGGTATTGAAATGTCAAATCCTACAGAAGTTGTATGGTTTCCTGTCCTTTCGTGTACATGATTAGTGTACATAATTAATGATTGTGCATTGTAGAAGCACATTCATTTGTTGAATGAGACACCCCATTAATAACAGACAGATGGTCTGGTGATAGAATTCATTTTAGTATGTGAGTGAGCAATCATCCAAGACCAAAACTGACATCTTTGTTTTTTGATGCTGCGTCATTTGTAGTATTCAACTGCATTTACTCCTTTTGTGGCTAACTGATCATTCTCCATGCTGAAGTCTTAGAAGATGAAGTGCAATCACTTCTTTTCATGCTCTGCAATCTCATTTCCCTGCTCTACTTCCTTAAATCTGTTGATGCTGGGTCAAGATGCAATGGTGTACAGAGGAAGATGAAAGGTAGTTTGCAGTAATTATTTTTTAAATTTGGCCTTGCTCTTCAGAAAAGACACAGCAAAATGTCGTAAGGCCAAGCAAAATGAAATCATGCGGGCCCAAAGTGCTCCTGGCTCTGCATGTTGGATTAGATTTAGGTAGAAAGGAAGTGTATGTTGCAGTAGAGTAGTAGTAACATCTGTACACAGAAGGGATATGGTCTATGATCAACAGTAGGTCAGTAAATTGCAGAGCAAAAGCAAGCTGTAAGAGAACTAATACTTCAGATATTGCAAAAGCATGCATTTTAGCAGCACCGGTATGCATAAATAACTTCTTTCAGTTAACACGATTGTTTTATGAATTTTTACAGAAACACTTTCTAATTACTATGGAAAACTATCACAGCTACTTGCTAAGGATTTTTTTGGAAGATGGTAGACCATATACACATTATGGTCTATGTACCTCATTCCATTACTAGTCTGTTGCACATGAAAAAAATATTTCCATTCCCTGTTTTTCGTACAGCTCCTTCTTATTTCTCTTGTTGAACTCGTATTTATCTTCAGTTTTTGAAAAAGACTATATGATGGCCCAACCTCCTAGTACTCAAATGAGCTGTGAATTGCTTCTTCTCTCCTTATATTCTTCACTTAACTGCCTCTCAAAAAAAATCAGACATTCTCCAAACCCTAGCAAACATATTTTGGTGAATACGATTCTCCTGCACACACAGATCTACGGGAAGAAACAGTGAGACAGGGGAACTTGGTGGGATATCTCCCAGGACACTTATCATGGAGGACTGTGCTCGCTTGGGCATCTGCACAACTGTTAACTTTAGATTCTTCTAGTGGTGCCAGGATAAGCCTCTCCAAGATGTCCATTTCAAAATGAAAATTTGCTAAATTTTGTTCTAGGTACTGTAAGTTCGATGGTACCTGAGTTCTTCCACAACTGGAAACTGCACTTTGAGACACAGCGATCTGTTAAGTCGCACAGTGGAATCCACTGCAAAAGCCAGCATGTTGAGACTGTGTTGGGCAGAATATGTATTTCAGAACTGATGGCTCACATTCTATTTGTGTGTTTGAAAAAAGCACAGAGCTTTGTAGATGCAGTAATTCATAGACTCATAGAACGTGCTGAGTTGGAAGGGACCCATCAGGATCATTCTGTCCAACTCCTGGCCCTTCACAGTACCGTCCCCAAGAATCACAACATGTGCCCAGTAGTATTGTCCAAACCTTTTTTGAGCTCTGCTGGGCTTGGTGCTGTGACCACTTCCCTGGGGAGCCTGTTCCAGTGCCCAAACACCTTCTGGGTGAAGGACCTTTTCTGATAATCCAACCCAAACCTCCCCTGACTCAGTCTCATGCCATTTCCTCAAGTCTGTCACTGGTCACAAAACTAAAGAGATCAGTGCCTGCCCCTTCACTTGTGAGGACGTTGAAAATCACAGTGAGGTCTCCCTTCAGTCTTCTCCAGGCTGAAGAGAACAAGTGACCTCAGCTGCTCCTCACACTCCAGACCCTTCATCAATTTCATTGCCATCCTTTGAGCACTCTCCAAAAGCTTAATGTCTTTTTTACATTGTGTCACCCAGCTCTGCCCCCAGCACTCGAGGTGAGGCTGCCCTGGTGCAGAGCAGAGCAGGACAATCCCCTCCCTTGCCCGGCTGTTGATGCTGTGCCTGATGTCCCCAGGACACGGGTGGCCCTCCTGGCTGCCAGGGCACTGCTGACTCATGTCCAACTTGTCATTGACCAGGACCCCAGGTGCCTTACCATGGAGCTGCTCTACAGCCTCTCGTTCTCATCTATAGACACACCCAGGGTTGTCATGTTCCATGCACAGAATCCGGCACTTTCCCTCGTTTAACTTCATACAGTTGGTACCTGTCCAGTCCTTTTATTTGTCCAGGTTTCTCTGCAAGGCCTCTGAGGGAGCAGATAGCTCCTCTCAAATTCGTGTTGTTGGCAAACTTAGTATCCCTTCCAGTCCTGTGTCCAGGTCATTTATGAAGACATTGACGAGCACAGGGCTGAGGATGGAGCCCTGTAGAACCCCACCAGTGACAAGTCACCAGTCTGATGTCACCCCATTCACCGTCACCCTTTGTGCCTGACCTGTGAGCCAGGTGCTCACCATCCCATGATGTGTTCATCCAGGTGTGTGCTGGATGTTTTGTCCAGAAAGATACTGTCAGACAGTATGGAAAGCTTTACTGAAATCCAAAAAGATTACATCACCTGGCTTCCCTTGGTCAGCCACCTTGTTGAGTTACCTTGCTGTAGAAGGAAATCAGGTTTGACAAGCAGGACTTTCCCCTCATTAAGCCATGTTGGCTGTGACTGATGACCGGGTTGTCCTCCAGGTGTTTTTCAATACTCCCAGAATAATCTTTTCCACGATTTTACCGGGCACTGAAGTGAGACTTCACTGTAGTTTTCACGGTCTTCTTTCTTTTCCTTCTTGTAAATTGGAGTAACATTCACCAGCTTCTAGTCAGCTGGAACCTCTCTAGATTCCCAAGACTGCTCAAAACCCACGGAGAGATGCTTTGTGATGACATCAGCCAGCTCTTTGAGGATTCCTGGATGAATGCCATCAGGCCCCATAGATTTGCAGGGATCCAGCTGGAGCAGAAGATCCTGCACAAGTTCAGGGTCAACAGGAAATTGTTCTTTCTCAGTCATGGTCCTCCAGCTCAGAAACACTGAGACTCCCCGGTCCCTCACCCATGTTAAAGACAGAGGNGTTAAAGACAGAGGCAAAGAATGCATTAAACACCACTGCCTTGTCCCTGTCCTGTTTGTGAGATGACCATCCTCATCCTGTAACAGGCTGATGTTATTTCTACCCTGCCTTTTGCCATTAATATATTTGAAAAGACTGTTTATATTGTCCCCGTTTCTGGCCAGCTTCCACTCCAGATGAGCTTTAGCTGCGTAGATTTTCTCCCTATGATGGGAAGCAGCATCTCTGTGCTCTCTCCATGTTACCTGACCTTGCTTCCACTGGGCAGACACTTTCCTTTTTGGCCTTACCTTCAAGAGAAGATTCCTGCTCAGCCAAGCTGGCCTCCTGCCTCACCTGCCTGACTTCCAACACTTAGGAATTGCCTGTTCCTGTGGCCTTAGGAGGTGATGTTTAAAAAGTGACGAGCACTGATGGACCCCCAGCATCTGCCCGAGCATTTTCCCAGAGGATTTTACTTACTAGTTCCTTGAGCAGTCTGCTCTCCTTATGTCCAGAGCTGAGGTTTTGCTGGCATTTTCCCTCCCATCAACAGAGATTTTAAACTCAACCACCTTGTGGTCACTGTGGCCAAGAGAGATGCCAATCTCCGCTCACAAGATCCTCTCCGTTGACAAGCAGTAGGTCAAGGAGGGAATGTTTCCCAGCTGGCTCCCTTTGCTTCTATAAAGCCATCACCAAGGTTTTTTTAAGAATGTTATGACCTGGGCTGTACCAGCTGTGTGATACTCCCAGTTGATTTCTGGCAAGTTGAAGTTCCCCCATAAGGACAAGGGCAGTTGATTTGGAAGTGTCCTCTAGTTCCTCAAAGAACCATTGATAAAGGAAAATACTATGCTGTTGAATAAAGCCATCTACACCTACCAAGGTTAGCAAAGAATTGGACAAAAGCTGCAGCAATGCCACTGCTCCTGACAAGCCAAGCCCATCTATTGCACATAAAAGACTAAATAAGACATGAGGAACTCTATCTGTTCTTAAGCAGGCTGTCATTCCTGAATCACTTGATAAACACTGTGGGTATGCAAATCATGAATCAGTTGCAAGGAAATACCACACCTGGAAGTCACATCTGCACCACAGTGTGAGCTGTGGGGGAAGGAGGGTTACAGCAGACACATGAGATAGAGAAACTAGAGTTGCAGCCAGTAGCTGAAAGCAAGATAGGGAAAAAGAATCACAAAAGAGTATACAGGATGCAGTATCTGGTGGCAGTGATAAGATTTACTAGGACTTAGCAACACAAATTGTCAGCTAATTATTGAGAATGCCAGGAGACTCACAAGCAGCGATAACACAGGATCAGCAGAGACAGACACCTCACGGACTGAGGAAGAGAGTGAGATGCTGTGACACAAAGGTGGTGGGAGCAGAGAGCAGATCAGGAAAGAGGAGGAGGGCAACTCTGGTCTTCAGGCTAGGACTGGTCATGGCCAAACTACTGATGATGCTGGATGCTGCTCTGCAATATACTCGCATGCAAAAAATGTGGCTTTGCAAGTATCCAAGCTCACAGATTGATACCTTTCTCTTTTCCAATGTCTCCCAAATCCAAAAGGTATGTGTGTGAACCTGCATAAGGATTCTCAAAAGCATGAATGAATCTTCAAATAGGTCTGAATACCAAGAACACCTGCTATTGATGCAGGTATTAAATGTCCTATGTAAATGAAAACCTCTTAAGTAACTACATCTGTCAACTTAGTTTACGTTATCTTAAAACGAAAATCACACAACTCTTTATTTTTTTTTCCCCTTGTTTTGTCTCACTACCAGTTTCTTGTGTGACCCTGGCTAATGAAACCATAATAATTCAGGATGCATCACTTACTACTGTTAGGGCACTGCAAAAGTGTAACAGATCTTCAGCTGATACACAGTGCAGAGTATGCCTAAGGTGCACCTTCATCCCTGCAAATTTTCTTCTAGCTGAGTAAGTAAGATCTTTAGAACGCTGATCTTTTAGGCAAGGCTTTGAGTACTTTGAATTCTCACACTCTCAAAAATATGGTACCGCATTTCATATCAGTTTCTTCTGCTCTCTCAACATAAGATTAAAAAAAAAAAGTTGTGAGCTACAGTTAAGGTGGCAAAATGCCCCCCTACAACACAAGCGACTGTTGGCAATAATACTTCAATTTGCATGATCATGCACAGAAATATGCCCAGTAATAAAAGAAAACAATACACCCCTCAGAGAAAGAACAGGACAAAATTGTGTAAGTGTACATCATACATTTATTACCGAACAACTCTCTCAACTCCAAAATTGGGCACAGGGATTAAAAATAAAAATTCATTGCACTACCTAGTAAAGCATTACTAGTAACTCTCATAAAAAATGTACAAATTTTGTTAAAAATTTATCAAGCCTTCAAATGATTTGGTTACAGATATTTATAATACATTTAAAACTACATGTTAAATGATACAATAGCATATGATTTAAAGAAAACACTTAACAAAATATGATTCCAACAAAAACCATAAGCTTTTATAATAATTAGCAAATCTGAAACACAAGTAGCAAAATGAGGTAACAATGTACCAAAGGAAAAAACCACAGCTTTTACAAAGGCCCAAAGATAACTCAGTTGAAACTGTTTTCTCCAATTAAAATTAAAACAGTTGGTAAGTCTCATCCCAAGTATTATGCATTGTATTAACAGCTGTGAAGTCACATTCAAGAGCCTGTACAAAATGATGTACAACACATGGCCTTACTTCTTTTTCTAAAGAAAGCCAAAAAATGAGACACTGGAATTATCTGTAGGCCTTGATATCCACCAAAACGTCAAATTAAATTGACAGTTTATGCAAAAAACCACAGCAGTGCCAATATGATAAAGCAAACATATTGGAGGTTGGATATTTTTGTCTTTTGGAGCAAAAAGAGTCAGAGGATGGCAGAAAGGCAACAAACATAAAAGAAGTGTTGCTGAAGTCAGGTGCTGTCAGGCACCACGGCAGCTGTGCATAATACATGGCAGTTAAGAGCTGAACATAAATCCCCTGCCCTTGACAGCCACCACAGAGGATGTGGTTGTAGCCTGTCTGAGCTGATTCAGAACATAAGCACGTGTGCTCTTTGTACACACTAACCACAGAAAGCAAGTCCACATTCATCCATGCAAACCAACAAACCATTCCAGAAGAGATGAGCCATAAGAGTGCAACAATTAATTGCAGGATTTTACCAACTTAGACCCTCCATCTCCTAGATCCCCCATTGTCTCACTGAATTTTAGTGGAGGAAAAGGGACATTTCTCCAGTTCCAGAAAGAGGACTATTTTCCCTCGGCTTCAGAAGGATGTGTCTTGTTCACTTGCACCAAGTTTAGAAAAAGTACCCTCTTTCCATGCTTTGAACTGAATACTAAACACAGAAATGTTAGTCACGTTTAAATCTGTACACGGATTTTTTTTCTTTTGTAGTTATATAAAAGAGGCTAAGTTTTGTAAGACATACGTGGCATATGCTTTTTAAACAATATGATGTCATTTGTTAAAAAAATAAATTTTATTACATGTAATTTAACCTGCTAGGTGCTATTGTGAAAAGCCTATTCTTTAACTCCACTGGAAGAGAGGAAAAAGAAATTCTAATATTTTGAAGTGGAAGTAACAGCATTTTTATTTATTTAGTGTTCCTAAATAAGGACAGGTATGGAAAGCTTCACTGTTTTTGAGAACTACCTGCATAACTAAACAGAGGGAAAAACATCTGAAACAGGGCAAAATTGTGCTTTTATTTAGCTGCACCAAGAGCTGTGACTGGTCTGTAAAATCTTCAAAGAGGAAAACCAGCATGGAGAACATCTAACACTGTTTGAAATTACAACTGATACTAAACCATAGCAGCATACAAAAGCATCAGAAATGATAAAGAATAAACTTAAAGCTGAGACTGGCAGCATGTTGTAGCAATACTGGTAATTGTGCTGCTGCAACCAAAGTAATGACACTGAATTTATGAGAAGACTTTCACTGCAAAAAGTGCATCCTTTTAATAACTGTGGTATATGCAGATCTAAATATTTTTCTAGAACATGTCAGAGATGTTAACAGTGTGAATGTTAAAAAGAAAGCTCATTTTTTTCAATGGCCCAAATAAAATATTATTCAGAGCACTTGAATAGACGTTATCCCCTTCTATTTCACAGCACTGTTCTGGAAAGTATTCCAAATTTCTCCTCTACTGGAGTATTCTGGAAATTTGATTGCAAAAACCTAGGGAGTTCCTTCTTCCTATTACACTCATCATGAAATTAGGAAGGGAAAGAAGCAGCATCAGGGCAACTGAATTTTGCGTTTAATGACCAAAACCTACCTCCTCTTGTGATATGGTGAAAAAAATATGAAATTCTACTTCTATGAGAAAACGCTAAAAATTGCATTTTATTCATGAAGTTGCAGGAATAAAATGGTAACCTTTTACAAGTTATTTTAGTTACATACAAACTTCCTTGCAGATGACAAAGAGTGTATGTGATTAAAGCCAACGTTTATAAGCGAAAAGATGATGTCCTTAGCAAGTACAGTGGGCAAAAGTTACGAGCTGCTCCACAAGGCCAGGACACCCTCAGTGTACTTTCTGCTTCCTTTCATGAAAGAAACACATAACTTGTAAACCCAGATAGAAAAATTTAAAAGGAAAACAGAAAAACATTGATATTCATATTAGCAATTGAAAACATTAATATTGCTAAATGTGATATTGCAACTCTACATTGGTAAAATAAATTGTAAATCAGCCATTAAAAAATCCAGACTTTGTAACATATGACAAAACCCCCAAGGTTACTCATGTATGAACAATCAATGCATTCTTTAGTGGTATACACTCAAAGCCTCCAGTGAAGGGGAAGCATAACAGCTGTTTGAATAGTAGTAGGTAGAAAGGTCCTTACACCTGTAAGTACGTTGGGGACAAAATACTAAATGTCTGTAATTGCTGCACCCATCGCATTCAGTGTGCAACTGCAAACACAAGGAAAGGAACCAGTGTACAGTACTAGTACTGTTTAAATAACACACAAGATTATACATTGCAGCATAATTATTACTACACACATACGTTCTCAGTACATGCTGGTATATAGGTTCTCACACACACACACCCAGCCACAAGCACACTTCACTCACCCTCTCACACGCAAACACACTCACACCATTCATCCCCACTCACAGTATCTGAAGGCTCTATATAAGGTAGATTGCTATATTGTTTGGAGCTACCTTTTTTTGTTTTCCTTTTTCTTTTATATAAAAGCACATGCTAAAAGATCACATCCACAGTAATCTCGCAGCAATACTCGGAATGATCACACAAAACCCAGGGAATGTTAGTGCACACACAAAATTAAGCTAAAAAAAAATCTTTGGAGTTCCAATCACACTTGTTAGTATAACAATCCCGTAACTGTGAAGACTAGTTATAAGCTTTATAATTGATTAAGTCACACAGTGCAAAGTAAGGTCCATTGACCCTTTTGTGTAAAGGGTAGGCTGGAAGCCACATGGGTAGGTAAGTTTAATAGAGAGTTCATATATACATGTGACTAGAAACACCCAAACCAGATTTGTGCTCTTAGAATGGTCATTCTGAATCACGATGCACTTCTGAAGCATCAGCTCTACAAATCGGGCAGGTACGATTTGCCTGTAAAACCAGAAAAACAAAAGAGGGTTAACCAGACTGACAAAGATATTGTTGAAGTATAATGTGGATGTGACACTGACATCTGTGACTGCTGAAGAGGAATTCAAGAGAAGGCAGAACGTGCTTATGCCTTTTCTTAGTTTGTTTTGTTATGTTTGAGTGGTGTGGTGAGTTTGCAAATTCAAAATTACATTTACAAAAAAATAATTGTGCCTTTTATCTTTAAAGACAAAGCAAGACAACAAATAAGGCTCTAGCTAAGTGATGGTGATTTTATTAATGCAGATTCACAGTTATAGTATATTGCAGTCAGATGGATGCAACTAACAACCTGTACTGTATGCTGTAGAGAAACCTGCCAAAACAAACTGAGACACCTTGGGCTGCAAATAAACATCTTGTGTGAGGATGTCATATTGTCACAAACTCTGCTGATCAGGAATGACATCATACTTTGTTTATTCAGTTATCATCACACAAAAACATCACATACACTTGGCCAAAGCTGAAAGCAAACCGGGGAAAAAGGGAGGGGGTTTTAGTAAAGGGGAAGGAGAATAAAAAAAATTAAGAGGAAATGACCCAACCCAGCGGGTATTCAAGTAACACACACCAGCAGGCCTAGATTTAGCTCTTTAGTAAAGCACACACTGAAAATATGTCCTGTGACTCGTTTACTTTTATAGCTCCCTTAAAAAGTAAGACAGATAAGAAGTAATATTCCTTAAGCTACTGGGGAAATATTTGTGCCTTCTCATTCCACTTTTCAAATAATGCCTAATTTCATTTTAGCAAATGATGAGAAAAAGCCCCAGAAAAATATGTAACATCTATGAGTCAATACTTCCCTTGCAAAGAGAAGAGTGAAGAGAGCTCTTCCCTGTTCTAAACTCTCTATTTCATAGTTACCAAAACTGCAGGACCAACCACTGTACTTCAAGTCTTCTAAAGCAACCAGATTTTTCAATGAAAATACAAGTGAAGAGAATCAAGAAATATATACAAGTGAAGAGAATCAAGAAATATGACTCCGTAGGCCAGAATTCAGAATTCTTTGTCAACTATTTTAAATCCAAATAGTAACTAATACAATGAAAGTAATACGCTATTTATTACGGAAAAAAGTTATTCAGTAATGGAAGTTAAAGTGACAGTATATTTTTCCTGTTAATTTTCCTGCTGTCAGCTGTTAGCACTGTCCATGATTTTTATTGCTTTGTAATTTTTGTAAATCATGGATTGGAGTATCAATTAAAATTTTATTTCTCTCTCTTTCACTAGCAGTTTCAAAATATACTTCAACATGTCCTTAGTCATTTCATTTCATGTGCCTGATTCTAAATATAACCTGGCTAATATAATGTTTAAAATAAAAAGGCATGTTCTTAAATGGATTAATGAATCAAGAGCTATTAGCTTAGATTGGTACTAAAGTAATAACCACTCGCACCACGGAACAGCACTCAGTAGGAGTAATTTCCTAATAGGAATTGCAGGAATAGATCTACTGTGCCAGGATAAAATGAATATTCAGGGACACCACACCACTGCTTTTAAAGTAACTTTTCAAGATCCTACATGAACGTCTGCTTTAAATTTAGTTGCATTCTTCTGTCTTTCATGAAATGAACTTCCCCCTCCTGGCATTTAATATGACTCTTTGGTGCTGAAAGAGGAGTAAGGCGGACATAACATTGTAATATTGACCTTCTAACTTGCCACTCTTCCAGGCAGACTTAATTTTGTGCTGTAACTAGAGAGTGATGCACAGTGATTTTTTTTTTTATATTTAATAAAAATTTATAGTTAAAGTGAACTGCATTTAGAATAATGAAACCATAGGGTTACTAGAATCCTCTAAAAACCATTGCACTACTTTGGTGTTAGTCCATCAGAAATAAGTTGAAGTATAGTTACAGCTCGTTTTTTCTTAAATACAATACAGCATTTCCTACCAGTACGTTAAATATAAAGGCAGGTTGTCTTTTTAAGGTTGTTCTAAACCCTCAGGGTGAAGACAGGTCACGGTGTCAAGCTCTCCTTTGGAATGATGACTTTTATTTTACAGAAGAACACATTTCTCATGTGTTCATACTTGACTAGAGGATATAGGGTAAGAAGGAGCCAAATACTGTGAAACAAGAGGATTGGGAATACTACAAAAAGTAAAAGGATAACCTCTCTCCTTTTTAATTCTGTTATTTCCTCCACTGTATTACATCTTCTCTCATTAAGTCTTTAAGCTTGCTGAAATAGGGAAGTATTTTAGCTGAAGTGGGCAACCTAACACACTGTTATGGAACACTTCCTCTTACTTGCTCACACCACCTAAAAAGATAGTACTGTCAAATATTCCATGCATACAAACCACAAAACTTTTTTAGATCGTTTTTTTACTTCTCCATTATCACCAACAGGCAGCCCAACAAGAATATTTTTTAAAATAATCAGATTGAATCACCAACATTTTACTTATATCTTTCACTAAAGTGACATATGATGGAACTTAAAAAAGAATCAATTTGACTCCATAGTTCTAGAAATAGTCCTACATAACAAACACACTCTTCGAAGAAATTAGATTGAATCGGTAAAAAATAGTGACAAAATGGTTTTTGTTTTCTTTTTCTACCTTGTGAAATAACATGACAAGTACTGCAAGCTACGATTTTAACTCTCCCTTGTAGAATTTATGAACATGATGTTGGCTAGATGATGTGAATTAGGTGGATGTGGACATAATTATACCATCATGATACATTAAAAAAAGTTCACAAATTCATAAAGGAATGGACAAAAGCAAAACTAAAGCACAAAATATTTTCCAGTTATCATCACTTCCAGATGTTGGCTTCTTAACTGTTACCAAGTTTAGACAGTGGCTGTAACTAAAACAGGCTGGCGTTATAGGTAATTCATTACAGCTTGGAAAGCAAAATAATCATTATTTCCATATACCATCTTCGTACCACTGTAACTGAACCCACATGGTGTAGAAGTATTGTCTTAGTGATCCTACACTAGGATGGTTTAACCTTGTCTATTTTATTTTGCACTCAGCTCTGGAATAACAATGTCA
Organism: Callaeas wilsoni; assembly: GCA_013398955.1. NCBI lineage: Eukaryota > Metazoa > Chordata > Aves > Passeriformes > Callaeidae > Callaeas > Callaeas wilsoni. The sequence continues at coordinate 40,949 of VWPU01009672.1, read as the reverse complement.
ATGCAAGTTTCAGTAGGTTTAATTGCACCCCTCTACGTTTTCATTGCGTATCTTGCACCTCATTCTAAAGACAACCTTTAGAAAATACCACATGTGAAGATTGGTTAGAAAATGCAGTTTCTAAGATGGGACAGGAACATCAGCAAAACTATTTCACCTCTAGAATAGTACATTACGATTATGAAAACAGACTAAACTAAATCTACGTTTTTCACTTTGCCATTCCAAATTCTATTGCCAGTTCATTAGCAATTGAAAGGATTAACTCTTAACTTTAAAAGTACCACACTTGACTCCCAAAAAAGATTAACTCAACATGCTTGTCTGATTCCTGAGTGGGATGGCAGGTCAGAAAGAGCATTAAGAACAAGACAAGCACGCACAATACTTTCCTGACATGTTCTTCTAACTTCCAGAAATCTGCAGATAAGGGGTTCTATGAATCAGAGGTATATTCTTTTGTATTAATAGCCTGGAAAGAGCTGACTTCTGAAAAGTCCACATAATAAGCCTATAGCATCCACTATCTCCACAGGCTACGTCAAATGACGTCTTTTTTAAATTTTTTTTTTCCCATAAAATTGAGAGAATACTATCCCTTGGATACTCACTGTCTGCACCACAAATGACTTAGAGAGTTTCATGCAGTGAAAGATTGACACATGTAGTGTGGATGCTGCTCAAGAAGAGGAGGAGGACACTCAAGAACACCACTTCAATACATGTAGAGTCTACGTGTAATTTGTAGTAAGTGAATAAAACTGCATACATCTAGCAGAGAGTAACGGATAATATTACGTGGGGTGTGTGCATGTGGCTTTTGTACAATGACAATAAAACAACCAGGTATTTAGATTCCTCTTGCTGATTCTTGAGCATGTACGTGAATCCAGATACTTGTGGACCATTTCTACCAAAAATTATGAGCATTGTTGCAGAAATTGTTACACTGGCCCTAGATTTTGTAGAAGCTTTAGACTTAGACTACCATGGGTACTGTAGGCAAAGGACAATTTCACATCTCACTTTTTCAAATCCTTCTCGTTATTCTTGGTATCTAGTTAGCAAAAAAACCCTTGTGAATATTAATTTGATTTTTTCATTCTCTGCACTGCCTATTTTAGCACTTGCCTAAGATATTATGCCATATTTATGATGCCATAAAGGCAAGGGGTTTTTATTTCTTTTTCCAAAACAACAAACATCATCTGTAATTTTCTAGGGAACCGTATCAACATAGGATCACTGCAGTTTCCGGTGTTCCAGATAAGAGACTAAATGGATTAAAGCTGAATAGAATAAAATCATCAAAAAACTGAGGTAAGATAGGAATCAATACCTTACTTGGCAGTAGATCTAGCTCAATGCAGCCTGTAGAAATGTCTGCTATAATATACTTGTATTTCTTGTTCCTCTCACCTTCTGCACAGCTGCTATTTAATCAGTGCTCTTACTGTGCTGTCCTGATTCTTGAGCCTTTCTTTTTTGCTCAAAATCTCTTGGATGGGTAAATAATTTTGTAAAACTATAATTTCTCTTTGTATATATTACATTTCTGTGTATATGCATACACATACACATGTAACCCACTTTATTTGCCCCAGAAATCAACATTAACATCAAAGTGGGGAAGGAAATGTGTTAGTACTCATTCTTGCTAGGCAAGCTATATAAAACAGTTGAAGCCACCATCATCATCAAACTCTAAATCATACCTCCTTTATTATTTACTTATTCTCAAGTCTTCTTTAATGTCATGTGTTACTCAAATGCATAGTTATTGTTTTAAGCAAATGGAAAACACAGTAGGAGCTGTCAATGAAAATAATTGTATTCATATTCATTTTTCCTTGTGCCAAATATTATGAAGAAATAATATTCATCAATTATTAGAATAATATCCTACCTAGGCAGTGCTCCCATTCTATTGGCATTTCTAAGTATCAGAAACATGAAACAAGATGAAATTAAGTGGAACAGCAGAATATCCCCACCCTCTCCTACAAAACTACATAATCAATTTCATCTAAGATAGGATTACTTTTTCTTACCTTCAGCCATTTATCAACACACTTGGCATGGAACTCGTGGTTACAGGGTAAGACTCTAAGTAGCTGCCTTGACTCAAAATCACACATGCACACCACGCATCTAAAAAAGACAATGAAGTTCAAATGTATCTGCTATGTAAGAACAACAAATATGCAATTCCGTAAAAAACCTTACAGGTATGATTGCAGCACAGTAGCTATAGTGATCTACACCTGACAATGGAAATTGAGAAACAGAATTTACTCTGTGGGGTTTTATGGGCATTTTGTTGCTTTTTTTATTTACTGTGTTTTCACATCACAAAGCAAGTATTCTTGTTTTTCTGACCTAGCTGTGATTGCAAGTTAAAGAAATGAAAACCAAGCCGCCTAAATTATGGATCTTTGAAACAGACCAATATACTTACAGTGTCTGCTCTGACTGGTGATTGTTTGGATTGAACCTGTAGGATGGAAGCTGCTCAATGTCTGCTTTTGTTAATCCCCGTGGTTTGGCTTCTCCCAGACGTTCTGCCAAATTCAGCAGTGCCTGCAAAACATGGAAATTAGACATTTAAAAATTCACTGATCAAACAGGCTCTGGTTCAATTAGTGTTGGGACTACCATCACATCTCACTACCCCAGCTGGTAGCACAAAATATCCTCCGATCAAGAAACGTTTAGAACTTTAGTTCTCCCAAACAATACAAGCTCCTTGGAAAGTCTTTCAGAACTTAACCATATTTGTAATTATGTAAGATAATTATTTAATTAATTAATTATGTAAGATAATTATGGGATTTCAAAACCCACTCCCCAAGGACCCAATTTCCAATTAGTCCTGTGACTGCATGCACAGCTCAGTAAGTAATTTGCTTCTGAGGGATCCCCTTACCCTGCTATGAAATTAAGAGTGCTGGTAACCAGAAAAAAATTGTAAACTAATTTCCTTTGTAAGAATATGTGAATTTGGTCTTCTAAGAGAAACAATAAATTTAATGGGACAGTTTATGATTCCCACTCCATGTCTTGGGCTAACTGAATTAAAAGATGGAGATTTTATCCTCAATCTGGAAAACAAATACATACCATCAAAATTTAAGCAATTTTTGTCTGCTAATTTTTATGTTAATTTTCTGTAAGCCAACCATAGCAACTAAAATCCTTTCATGTATATAATTTGCAGTCTGTCATGTATTTAACTCACACTCCTTCATGAGGGGCCTAGGAAACATGTAAGTGTGACAGAGAATCAATGCACAGAAAAGACCCTATGAAGGCTGCAACTGGTATTGATTTCTTACGCTACTGAACCTAGGGCCCAAATTCTCAGAAGACATTGCTTCTTCTGAACCACCACAGAAGTTATTACAGAAGCGGTCATCGTTAAACTGAAGACGTGCAAGTACGCAGAGATCTTAAGGGGAGCACAGGCAAAGAGATGCAAAAGTCAGGGTTAATATGACTAACTCAAGAGAAATCAAATGGAATCCATTAGCTTCAGAACCAGCACAGAAACAACAGTTGGAATAGCCCCATAATTATCTAGGATATTTAAGAGGGTTCTGCATCTCTAGAAGTGAATTACCATCCCCTCCAGAGGGCAAGAAGAAAAGGCAATAAGGCAATCTTATAAACATCACATTTAGATTAATTAATCCTATGATATTAAAACTATTCTGAAAGTTATAGAACCAGTAACTTACCCTTTTCTTTTGAAAGTGCTTCACTTCTGTTTGGTATTTAAAATCAATTAAATTTTGAAAGGAGAAGAGTAGCATGTAGAACATAAAAGCTGAACAATTTAATGATTACTAGCCTGGAAAGGTGAATTCTGGGAAAGAACAACAGACAAGAAAGAAAGCTAAACACTTCTATTATCCAGTATTTTAAAAAAAATCTGGAAGGACCATTTTTGGATTCTGTCTTCACAGTCACTACATTTATTCGAAAGGCAAAACCAGGATTAAAAGCAAAATATAATAAAATTTTATCTATTGCTTGAGCTAACAACTGTTCTTTAAAGTAGTTGTAGTTCACACACCAACCTCATAGTTTTCTACCTCTCCATCTTCCACATCCAACTCAAAGCTGAAAGCTGGTCCAACTGCCGGTGGCACTGGGAGCATTGATCTACCACGAGAGCAAACAAGGATAAGGTTCAGCATCTTGCTGAAGGAAAGCACAGAAACATCTGGCAGAGGTAAAGTAACCTTTCTGATGCCTCTTCAAATCAACATGTTCGCAGAACTGGCAAAAATGTTATGTTTGAAGTCAAGAACAGACATTTGAAGTGAAAGAGTTACAGGAAAAAGCTTTTTCTACTACTTTCTGATATTGGGAGTGCTGACTTTTTAATTGCATGCGCGTTTCACTTGGTACTTTTAACTAAGCTCAGCTTTATTACAAAAACCAATCTCTTAATTATTATAGACTATGGAGAGGTAAAACTGACAAAAAAATTGACATTCTGGTTTTAAATATGTTTTATTTCTTTAAGTGGATAAAAGACCATCAAAGAGGAATGCTAAGTCCATTTAGATCTCCAACACAAAAGTCCTGCAACTTCTGCAAGCCTAAAACACACAGTGAAGATAAACAGGATTTGCTACTGGACAAATTTCCATCCTGAAGGCAAGCACAAATTCACTTTCTCGTGTACGTGATGTTGGTTAAAGCAGAATCCCTTCAGACTGAGAGATCAGAGAGATGTTTTTCTGGCTGGATATTCAGTAAGTCGTTTTATACCCCAAGACAGTACAATGGGTCAAAACTTCATCCACAGAAATGGAACTCACACATTCAAAGGACTAATATAGTAGAACAAGGAATTACTGTGCCACATCATGTACTCAATGAACAGGCAAGAAGCTATGACATTACTCTCAGACTGCAAGATGCAAAGTTGAACAACTTTGCTGAATCAGATTTCTGGTGCCATTTTCATGCTATGTCTGACATTGCACAGAGAGAAACTACAGATATGGTGTCAGAGTTTGATTATTTCCTTGTCAATGTCACCTTTGCCACCAGAAACTTAATCTTTGTTTTCCAAAAATTTAATTCTTACTTCCAATACAGAACACAGAAGACTAATACATCTCATGTCATAGACCCAAACTCTCTTCCAGACAGTCTACCAAAACACACTACAGATAATTCCTAAATGTTAATTGTCACACATCTTTTCCAGAAACAGCTAATCAGAGGCAGAACAGAAATATGACAGCTGTGACAGAGTAGCACTTCAGGCAGTAAAGAGTAACACATCACAGAAGTTCCCACTCTTATGTTTTATAATTAAGAAACAAACCAAATTAATTTATTTTGTAATTGAAGACTCCTACGACTTGATCCTAGAGTGTAACCATGCCTCTGTAAGAGTATCACAGAACTATGATTTAAAATCTGTTGAAGATTTTACCAAGAGTTCAGAAACAAGAGGCTACTGTGCCTCAAAATACCTACAAAACTACACTGGACAAAATCTGTTCACTTGTATTTTTCCTTGCTCAGTGGTGTAGGTTATTCAAAATAGGCTGAAAAGTTTACACGGAAATGGAAGTTTTCCTCCGAGACAGGTGAAATATGCCTGGTCTCTGGTAGAGTCCAACCATAAAAAGTGCCAAGATGCTTGCTGACTTCTCAATAGCCTACATGGAAGCAAATGTACTTTTCACTTACAGCACATAAGGTAATAGGCTGGGATGGTAAGGATGTGGTGGTATTGGCTGCTGTGATCGGTATCTGCTGCGCCCTGTGAGTCTTCGAGGCATAAAAGGTGGGTAAGGCTGCAAGAAAGAAGAAAATAAGCTTCAACTGAAACTTGTGGAACTGGAACTTGTGTCCAGCTTTGGGCTCCCCAGCACAAGACAGACATGGACATACTGGAGAGAGTCCAACAAAGGGTCACTAAGATGGGACTGGAGCATCTCACATGTGCGAAAAGGCTGAGACAGCTGAGCCTGTTCAGCCCAGACAAGAGAAGGCTTGGGGGTATCCTATCAATGTCTATAAATACCTGAAGGGAGGGTGCAAAGAAGACAGAGCCAGGCTCTTTTCAGTGGTGCCCAGTGGCAGGACCAGAGACATTGGGCACAGTCTGAAACACAGGAGGCTCCATCTGAACATCAGGAAACATTTCTTTACTCTGAGGGTGACTGAGCACTGGCACAGGTTGCCTAGGGAGATGGTGGAGTCTCCCTTCCTGGAGATACTCAAAAGCTGGCTGGACATAGTCCTGGACAACCAGTTTTAGGTGGCTCTGCTTGACCAGATGACCTCCCTTCCAACCTTATCCAGTCTGTGAGCCCATGATTCAACATTTTGTATTCTTAATCTCTACCCTCAGTAATGAAATCCACTTTCAATAAAGCATTACTTAAAAAATCCAGCCTCTGCTACAATCCAGAAGAATCTCAGCCTCAATTTGAAATTACTATTCTCATCTATAATACAAAATCATACCAATCTATGTGAAAAAGTGGTGATATACAACAGAAATTCTTACAAGTTCTTGTGTTTTTAGTCTACAGTCAGTATAATTTGGGAAAAAGGATGTGAACCGCTGACCCTCTTGTAAATATAAAAGGCTTATGCACTATTATGCAGGCCTGTGCATAAGCAGTTGAGTAACAAAGCCCTTAAAAAACTCTTTAAAAATGAGAATTTTCCAAAAATCTCTTTAAAAACCCTCTAACTTTTAAGCAGTAGTATATATTAGTAGTTTATATTTAGGCTTAAAGGCTTGAAGCCTTTCAGGTGTATGTGGAAGGTCTAATCAGTACAATTTCTGCAGCTGGACTACACACAGAGAGACACTCAAGCCCAAAGTTTCAATGCATTCATTCCAGGGATAAATCAGGGTGCTTTTTGTCATCTTTTACTAAATTTTTTTTTAATTTTCTACAACTGAAATTCATGTATCCCTATTGAATTCATATTTGAGGGCCTTAAGGCTTTTTTTTTTAAAACAAAGAACACTCTAAGTCTTTACTAACACGTTTTTCTTCTTACATGTTTGAAATTTGAAAGCACAAGAGCCCAAAACCCCAAGGACTAACCTAAAATCCCCTAATTTTACAATGGAAACATTGCAATTAGGTAGCCACGGTCATACATACAATTAACATATGAATAAAAGCACAATGCAAAAGAGCCAGGTTCCTTTTGGTTCAAGTCTCAAACCAGACATATCAAATATTAATTTTACTGTTTTGTGAATTCTGCAATCCAAAAACGTAATTTGAAACTGTTGTGTTCACTGAATGAAAAAGAATCAGAAATGCAGCTATTCCATTCTAATGTTAATGCAAATAAAGCTTTATAAAGATTTAGTATTACTTTATAAAAGGCCACATGGTTACTTTGTAATATGTCTCTATTCTACTCCTTAGCAATAAACAACACAGAGCTGAAGCATCAGAGAGGAAAAATGCTACAATCTGCAGAAAATGGTATTATGTTCCTTATCTACTTTAAAAATCAAACTTAAAAATGAAGGAAGTCTGACTCCAAGCAAAACATGTATGATTAGACTAATTCATCCAGCAAGCATACTGAATAAAATTAGCAGTTTATGAGCACTTCCAAGTGTCTGGGTCTCCAGAGTGTCTCATAGTGCCTGAAAACTTCACTGAAAACCTGTACACCTTTAGATTAACAACAAGTTGATCACTCTCTGAAATGGCATACATTTACATAACCTTTATAAGAACTGCAGCAAGCATTTGACTAGGTTCTGAGACTTCAAGGAGTAAAATTAAAGACAAGATATCTGTATATTCTGCAGCTGCCGGGCCTAAAATTTAATTCTTATTTAAAATTTAAATAACTATATGCCCCTAAAACCACTGACAACTTGATACAGGTGTCAAACAATAAAAAATTTCAGCACCTATTCTTGGGATCTAGCTATTTCTCCCAGCATCACACAGGCAGGAGAGGGGGTATTTTGTTTTTTTTTAAAAAAAGTGACCCGCACAAAACAACAACCACAACAACAACAAAACCCCGACCCATTTCAGGACTAGTATAATTGCGGATTGAAGGACAAGACAAAGATCCTAGAAGTAGCACCACTGAACACACCACAGAAGCACACGATTCAACAAAATTAAACACAGACTTTATTCTGCACCACTTTTAATTTTATTTTGTGCTGCTGCAGTTGAACTGCCTGTAGATCCCCTGAAAGCTGACTTAAATCAAGCTTTATACATGGCTATCTTTGTAATATATGGTGGGGTCTAAATTATGGAAGCACTCTACAACTGCTTAAAAAGAAGAACTGTTTTTAAAGCATTCTGGCTTTCCTGAGCTGTGGAATCTCAACATATGACGAAGAATTAACAGAAAGCGATAACAGTTTTTCTGAACTGTACTAACCAATTCCTGCAATAGAAGTCCTGGACTATGTGATAACATGGAAAGTTTTCTAAGTAAATTCTTCTGCACTCCACAGATAATGTTACTGGAAATAATTTGCTGGTGTCATTAAATTACCCTTAACTTGATTAACACAAGTGTAAAGAAACTATCACAGTATGCAGCTATTCCAACAATGGTATATGACTGCAAAAGTGTGACTTTTCAACAAAATGTGCTACAGAATAAAGACCAAGAATGTTAATGTAGTATGAAAGAGAATGTAGCATAAAAAACAATACTTACTACCCCAAATGAAACCTCCTGGTGTAATGGATCATGGGCTAAGAATTGAAGAGGAGCTGAGGGAGGCAACGTTGGTGGATGGGCTGAGGGAGGGTATGTAAAACCTCCTACAGGAAGATGTTCTCCAAGCAATTCTACGTCATTTTCTATTCTTTGAAGTGGCTACAAAAAGAAAAAATCAGAGATAGCCTTTGCTGCAATAATAAGAGATGAAATTTCTTCCCTAATAAAGAACTGTGGTCCCAGCTGTATATTCTGTGCTGCCATGATCAATTTTATAGTATAACTCTGTGAACAATTCCTAGGTCATTAACACTACCCAAAAAAGCAAAGACAACACTACACATTTGATATTAATTCACCTTTTTCAGCTAGCCATACTTATAGACCAGGAATTTATGCAATCTAGCAAATATAGAAGTGGCTGTAATTTCCTGTATCTTGCATTTTTCAGGACAAATATTTGCTCTCCTTCTTGCCAGGCTGCTCTCACTGTATAACTATGCGAGAGAAAAAAATAAACAACCATAGTCAAGAACTGAAATTGTGCCAGAAAAACTGAAAAGTGGAGAGGAATCATGGTGGTTCCAGTAGATGAAACTGATAATGATATCCAGAAAGCAAGCAGATGCTTTCCTAGGAGGGTCATGCAAGCAGTCCCAATAAGCTGTCCTGAGGTTTCAGAAGCATGAGATTCTAGATTAGCTTTGTACCTAGTCAAATCTGTTACATCAGTCAGGTCCAAAAGTGCCCAAGAAACAACCAGGAATTCTCACTGTTTCATAAATACATCTTTCTGTTACTGACACTGAATTCCACCATTTCAAGAAATTCAGCTAAGAAAGCCACCTTGTGGAACCAAAGGAATATTATGTTTTCCTGTTATACAGAACAAAGAAGATATTCTTAAACCACTACAATGCAAGCTTTTTGCCAGAGCTGAAAGCTGACAGGCAAGTCTAATAAAAAACCTAAGTAAGCAACTCAAGCTAAAACCTGAGTCCATACATTTTCTAAAGCGTGTCTTGTAAAGATTTCTACCACAAAAAACCACTTTGTTATGATGATGGAAACTGTTCTCCCATCACTGTAATGAAGTGAATACAACCCTATCCACACCAGAGACATGGCATGAAGGAGTCTCAGCAGTGTTAGCAACAATAAAGCTATATCCTACTTCTGTGTTACTGAAATATCTGCATCTTCTACTCAGTGGGGCAAACAAATGGACAAGTACTCAGATAAACACACAGAAAGAGTGGTAGGCCAGAACTGTAAACCTGATTTCCCCCTAAATCCAAAGGAGGGTCACATTTTCCCATGTTTGCATAGTCTGTATCACTAAGCCAAATCTGCTTAAGCGACAACATCAGTAACTTTCCTAAGTGTAAAAAAATGTTCTAAGAAAAGGACCGGTCATTTAAAAATTAATCAAGAAGTAATACAAAAGAAACATGTAATTGAAGTAACATTCTATGCTTTTTTCTCTGCTAAGCTTTTCTCTGAGATGCCTACTATGCTTACACAATCCCCTCTGGATTCTATTCTGCTTCCTGGGAAAGAAATACCTGACGGTGAAGGAAATACCCATCTTTCTGAGAGAAGTAAAAGCCTATGGAGAAACAGCACAGTGATGAAATCTGAAGTGAAATACTGAACTTCAGAAGTATTTTTTCATCTTCATATCAAAAGGTTACAACTTGAAAGAGAATCCTTGTTTCCTCAATCAGGTGTCAGTTCTATGTGCCCATCCAGCCCACCAGTTCTACTGAGAATGAGGTAAGAAGCGTTACTTACCGACCGTGACTGCTGTGCTTGGAAAGGAACAAATTGTCCTGGAGGAGGTAAGTGAGGAGGGTGATGTGGAGAGATATGAGGAGGGTGCAAAAGGAATGGGTCACTAGAAATGAGGGGTGGAAATGCTGCATATGGTACAGGTAGGTGCTGGACTGAGCACGCCTGAAGCATCTGAAATAAAATGAAAACAATACATTTTTGTAGCACAAACGTTATCTACACAATGTTCCATATTCTATGTATTTAATATGGAAAGATACAATTATAACAGAACAGATCTTTAGCCTGGTCGAAAAAGCCTCCAAAATACACATAAATAATAACTTGTTCAAATACCCAAGGAACAGTGATTAGTACAGAACAGGCTCTAGGAAGCAGTAGAGTGTGACATCTGCTAGGTGCTCATGAGGTCACCAGGAGTTCGGATTTTCAATACTCCAGGATTAGACAGGCTCCTAAGTGATGAGCAGATACAGTTATCCTAGTTCATTTTATTTTTCCCATGTATCATCATTAAAACAACATGCCAAAGCAATGGTCTTGCAACCACTTTAAGCTCTAGATGCAGATGAGCGACTCTGAGCTGTCAGACTGTGCCTGAAGACCTCTACTGCCTCATATACTATGAATAATTCATACAGTCTGCTCCATTTTGCACTTTTGGGTGAGTCCTATGTTCTAAAAGCAGCTCCCTAGTGACGGATACTACAGGAAACAGTTTTTTTCTCTCCTCCTTTAAATTCCTGACACAAAAGCAACTTCAGGCACTAAAGTTTGAACAATAAAATTATGAAGGCAGTGCAGGGGAACAGGAATGTGCTTTGTGGCACTGTTCACCTTTACTTCCACCTTTATATATGAGGAACAAGGAACCTGCATTCTCTTTTTTGTTGCACTTTGATCCATTATGAGAATGTCAGGCATTTCTTTTACACTTTTAACAATTACAAGAGCATTTAATTAAGATTTTCATTATCAAATCTTGAAAAGAAAGATTACCCAGTTTTGATCTCTCACTTTTTTATTAGTAATGTCACACACCATACATTTACATATTGACTATAATAGCATAAAATGGTAAAAGGAGTTAATTTAAAATCAGATTTCAGTAGTGAAGGTGGAACTATGATCTCAATTTGCTGTAATCATGACCAAACATAAATCTCCAAATGCACCAAAACAGTAGTAGATTAATTTGATCTGACTACTATTTTTAACTTAAATGCCTGACTATTCTTTTCTGTCAGTTACTACATCATTTTTCTAAAAAACAAACACCACAGACAAGTGTTTCTATAGTTACAATACATTTTTATTGTATTTTAATAACTTGAAATCTGCCCTCTGAAATAGCTGAAGATAAATTTGCAGGTAGAACATCTCACAGTCCTCTTCAAAACATAAGATTCTTTGGGAAACATTGAAATAGGATTCTATGTGGTAAAGACTATCATAGCTCCTATATATGTTTGGAATGTTTGATTTGTGCTATACCCATGTCACTTTTTAAAGTTAGAGCAAATGAGTCCACACTAACGTCCAAGCAGAAAGAAATAAAAATTACCTGTTTATTTATTCAAGCTTTTAAAAAAGTTCTTGTATTTGGACATATCATAGAATGACCTGGGTTGGAAGGCACCTTAAAGATCATTTTGTTCCAAACCCCCTGTCATCAGCAGGTACACCTTTCAGTAGACCCAGTTGCTCAGAGCTTCATCCAACCTGGCCTTCAACACTTTCAGGGATGTGGCATTCATAACTTTCCTGGGCAACTTGTTCCAGTGCCTCACCACCCTCACAGCAAAGAATTTTTTTCCCAATACCTAATTTAAACTTACTCTTTTTCAGTTTAATGCCATTCCCCATCTTGTTCTGTCACTACATCCTCTTGTAAAAGGTCTCTATCCACCATTCTTGTAGGCTGCCTTCAAGTACTGGAATGAGGGTACCCAAAGCCTTCTCTTTTCCAGGCTAAACAAACCCAGTTCTCTCAGCTGATCATCGTATGAGAGGTGCTCCATCCCTCTGATCATCTTGGTGGCCTTGTCTGGACTCTTTCCCAACAGGTCCATGTCCTTCCTGTGCAGGGACCCCAGAGCTGGATGCAGCACTGCAGGTGGGCTCTCACCAGAGCAGAGCAGAGGGGCAGAATCCCCTCCCTCCCCTGCTGCCCACGCTGCTTTGGATGCAGCCCAGGACATGTTTGGCTTTCTGGGCTGTGAGTGCACATGGCAGGGTCATGTCCAGCCTCTCACCCACCAGCACCCCAAGCCCTTCTCACAGGGCTGCTCTCCATCTGCTCATCCTCAGCCTGTGTTGGTATGACCCAGGTGCAGCACTTTGCGTTTGGTCTTGTTAAACCACATGAGATTTCACGTGGGCCCATTTCTCAAGCTTGTCCATGTCCCTCTGGATGCCATCTTGTCTTTTGAAGAACTTTTAAAACTGATGAAGGTATTTAATAAATGGCATTTGTTTACTTCATAGTTACACATACAGTGAAAGAGACAAATACTGTGAAAATAACAAAAGGATATTGGGAAGTTCACAGATGAAGCTGGTGAGCAAGGTGACATGCTGGAGGGCAGAGCTACCTTTGAGATGTATTTTTATAAGCTGGAGAAATTGGCTGACAGGAACTGTAAAGTTCAAAGGCAAATGTGAAATCTGGCACTGGAAGAGAGTAATTCCATGGAGCAGGACACTCTGAGACAAAGTGCTTGCAGTCAGATTTGCAGGAAAAAAAAGTCAGGTTGTGGTGGACATGTACACAATATCCATAGTGTACTCAGGCCTATGGCATGCTGGGTTGCATTGCTAAGAAAGCAACTTGTGAAACCAGTGAAGTGATTCTGCCCCTCCATTCAGATATTGTGACACTAATCTCAAGTCCTGGGCCCAGTTTTGGGTGTCCCAGTGCCAAACAGAGACAACAACAACATGATGACCAGGAGCTTGGAGAAAACTGCATAAAAAAGGTGGCAGAACTAGACTTGTTCTGCTTTAAAAAGAGAAAACTAAGCAAAAACCTTACCACTATGTCTAACTACTTCCTAAGAGCGGACAGGAGGAATCCAAGTCCTCCTCAAGAAGCAAAGTGAAAGAGCACAAGAACCAATGGGACCAAGATGCAACAATGGCAACTCAAGCAGATATATAGAGGAAATTCTTCATTACAAGGACAGTCAAACACTGGCGCAGAAGCTTAGAGGTGTTGTGAAATCTCCATACTTGGAAATTGGTACTGCAGCAGGTGACCACCAGACAACCTCCAGAGTCCCCACTTAACTTAAAATTATTCCTCAATCTTATGCTTTAACAGAGCAAAGCAAAAAGTCTGCCTGCTGATGCTACAGAAACATAACTGTTTATATTCACTTGTACTGGATCTATTCTCTCAACACACTTGATTAACTGTTGTACATTCAAAACAAAAACCAGAGCTCTACTCCTATATGTATTAAAAGGACAACTGCATTGTTGAATTACAAAGCATTTTATGAATTGTACAGATAACATACCTATTCAAAGCATAGGATAAGATTATTAGCATCCATTTGATGGGTTTCCCTAAGCCTCAATACAGTTTCAGATTTTTCTCTGCTGTTTCTTAGGACATGTTACTTTTCTCCTTGATGAATTTACTATATAAGTATTGTTCCAATCTCTGGGTACTTATTCTGAGGTTGCTTTGTTCCACTAATACCACTGCTAAACAGAAGAAAAAGGCTATCTCATGCTGCCTCAGGGATACACACCAGCTTATGTAACAGATTTTCACCAATTTCACAGGTAAGGGGAACTGATTCTCACAAATACTCCAGACTAGTCAGCAGCATGTTGCAGACCTTGTTGACACTTATGGGGATAAATGGTACCTGGGCATGATAAATGCAAATTACCCTTACTCTTCAATGAGCAGCTTAAAGAAGAAGATGGGTCATATCAAGGGTTATGTTTCAGTGGCACACAGGCTTATCCATGTCACAGAATGCACCACAGGAAAAGCAAAGTTACGCACTGCTGGCAGAGACCAACATTATACCAACATCAAAAGTGTTCACTAGATGCTGTATATGACATTATAGATTTATACCAGGAAAAAGACTGAAGCTGGCGCAGTTACAGAGATCCACTTACTGGGGGAGGCACACTGCAAACTGGAAGGTGCTGGCCACTGAAAACCACTGAGCATCCTGGGACCTGCTGCGTGCTGCAGGCTGGAATGTGCTGGCCTGTGCAAAGTGGTATCCCATGCGGAGCCACAGTTGTCACTGTGTATGAAACAGGAACTGTGCCCTGATGGATCTGCAGCAAAAGGAAAAGAAAATATATTTAATAACTTACTGCAAAGTCTTAACACTGTTGTACAGCACAGTAAGATAACAACCTTTTACTTACCTATCAGAAAAATATATTCACAAAGAAAGTGTAAAAGGAGGCACATGGTTGTAATTTCTCTTCATTAAAATGTTTGTATCAATGGGAAGTTATTTATTGATTAGAATTTCTGGGCAAAAGGTATCTCTCAGCTTAAAAAAACTTCAAGGGCACCTTAGTCAATCAGAAGCATGTCAGACTACTAAGCATACCTACCCTCTCTTCTCTCCCCCAGGTTAATTCTTATGAAATAAGAAGGTAGTAACTCCCACATAAAAGCTACTCTACAAGCAGCTCAAGAATTTTCTCAGTTCTGAAGGGACTGATTCAATATTAACACAAGAGACTTGCATCTTTAAACAACAAAACAATTTTCCAGATTTTCTTTCTTCCAAAGAGACCACTCTCTTGATTCACTTTCTGGCCAGCATTTAAGCTAAATTCCTAATTTAAAGTAACAGAACAGCTAACTAGAAAGCTGAAAGGAAAAGTTAGCATGACTAAGAGACAGCAGACCCTAACTATCCAGATTCGTATTAGCAAACCATGTAACCCAATTCTCTAACTAGTGGCAATCCCCAAAAATTTAATCATCAAACCAAGACCCAAAGGTATTCTGGACCTAGAAACCACATGGATTGTTTGTTTGTGTGAAATTTTGTTGCTGGCTTTGTTTTGTTGGATTGTTTAACACTGAACAATCTTTTAACACTCTGATGCTCTAATAAAACTGAAAGGGCTTAAGAGTCAGGTAGCACAGGTTAATTGAAAGTAATTATTTCAAAGCTCTCTCTTTCTTCATGATCAGCTAAAACAGAATCTGCTTATTTAAAATGGAACAAGAACAGTTCCTCAGGAAGGTGAGAATGAGTAAAGAGAGCTAAACTACCAAACTAGTAAGTGTACAGCCAGACAAAGAGATCAAAACAGAACACAGATCACTGAATAGAGGTTAAAATCTCAACCTGTGTATCAATAATGACAGAAACCAGTCTCAGGAGAAACACTGAACTTGAACCAGCTCTAGCCCTGCTACAAAAGTTGGGCATAACTGCAATGCTGTATGTGATCCTGGAATGTTTATTGGTCATAATAATAACAACAACAAAAAATTACTTCTCAAAATGTTCATGCCCCTGAATTGGAAAGTAGCACCATGAAGACCTCAATTAGTCTGGAAATACTGACATCTGATCACAGACGGTGTTTGGCAGTGGGATGCAAAACTGTTCAGCCAGACTTGTCATGATGTAAGCTTACAACACAAAGCAAGAGCATTATCTGATCTCCAGCAGAAGAACTGTTAAAAACGTTAAGTTTGAGAGATGGCTAGAATGGCATTGGCTTCCATCCTTGCACTTGGTCCCAAAGGCAAATAGTTCCCTGCTGAGAACTGCTCTGCACACATAATGTGACACACCAGTGCTATACAGCTGCACTGAGTGCAAACCAGATTTCAAACACGGATGTTACAGCTGCATTCTGTGCACATGCAGCTTCCAATGTGGACATCCACGTAGCCAGGTCTATTCATGTCTATGTAGCCACTAGTGTACTTGTGTTGCGGCCTGTTCATTTAGTAGACAACAATAAAGGTTACCTCAACAGGATCACAGAATCATTTAGGCTGGAAAAGACCCCGAAGTTCATCAAGTCCAACCATTAACCCAGCACTGCCACCCCTAAATCATGTCTGTAATTGCCACACCTATGTGTCTTTTAAAATACCTGCAGGCATGGTGACTCCACGACTTCCCTGGGCAGCCAGTTCCAATGCTTCACAATCCTTTCGGTAATTTTTCCTAATATCCAATCTAAACTACCCTTGTGCAATTTGGTGCAATTTCTTCTTATCCTGTCATTTGTCACTTGGGAAACCAACCCCCACCAGGTTACGACCCCCTTTCAGGTAGTTTTAGAGATTGGTAAGGTCCTCCCAGAGCCTCCTTTTCTCCAGGCTAAACACACCCAGCTCCCTCAGCCGCTCCTCATATGATCTGTGCTCCAGTCCCTTCACCAGTTCCATTGTTCTTCCAAGGACATGCTCCATCAACGCAATGTCCTTCTTGTAGTGAGAGGCCCAAAACTTCTTTCACAGGTGCTCAGCTACAGAATTCTATACAGAGTGCTGTCACAGAGAGGAATTATTTACTTTCTGGACCAACTACATACACCACTTTTTCATACAATTTAAGGAGGAGTTGATTAGGCTTGGAGGCTTAATTTAGTTATGCAACAAAACTACTGTGAGTTCTGCTGCTATGTAGACAACCAACTATAGGCATTGTGAATTCTACTTCTAAATAACACATTTTAACTATTTAATGACTCCTAAGCTGAAGTGAGGTATTTCATGTGAAATAGAATACATAATTAATAAGTATCATATCACATCTTTATTGCAAGAAACTAATTACAAAAGCAAAATAACTGCATTTCAAAGGTTTGAGACAGAGACCTAGACAAATATGCCAATTTATGCATTAACAAATTGTTAAGTATGAATTGTTAAGTATCAATCTTCTTTATTAAAAGTGTGAATTTTTTGGTTTTTTTTTTCACTGCCTAATGCAATGCTTCATACACATAATATTCAACAAAAACCACCATTCTGTAAGAAGTTACATAGAATTTAGTGTTCTGTGACTTTCATTGTCAACTATGAGATGAGGTGAACTATTTGGTGAGAAGACAGATCTTGAAGATGTTGGGGAAAAAATCCCCCTAAATCAAACACCACATCTTGAACAGCTTTCTGTTTGTACTCTAAAAATTTTACCTGATCATGAATGTCAACCATCACTGCATTCTGCTGTGGTGGGTGAGCAGCTGGGTGCAACATACAAGGAGATACATTCGGTGGGCGAAAGGCTCGAGGCTCTTCTATTGCTTGCTGCTGTCCATAGGAGAGATGGTGATAGTTTTCATCCTGGCTAATAGAATTATGTCTAGACAAACGATCTCTCCTTGCTCTCTGACGTCGAACAGGAGGACTGGAAATGCATTAAAAAAATTAGAGGTTATATAAATGACACAAATCCTTCTTAATAACTAAAACCTCAAGAGAATCAATTATCAACCAGACAATTTTACTAGAACAAGTTTATTAGATTGGAATAAAACTTTTTACTGACAGAACTGCTTATAAATCCTTATAAATGACACTTTTTTCAGTATGGAAATGCTTAACAGAGCATAGCTTAATGCTGTTAGGGAAACCAAGAGAGGAACACCTATATAAATATCACCTTGTTAAAAAAATGACACTTGGATTGCCACAGTAGTGCTCAAAAGTCAAGACAGCAATCTTCATGACATTTCCATGCCTTTATTCTATCTAGGTAAAAGTCCTTCATTAAATGATCACAGATTTCCCCAGGGTCTTTGTTCCAACCACACCACAGAATGATTGCTTGCTTAGTGACAGTCGACAAAGCAGTAGACTTCTTTGAAGAAACAAATCAATTTTTCAGCTCTCACATGTTCACTACATAACTGAGTGCATTCTACAAATCTCTCCAGAAGATCCCAGGAAATTATGATTGTGGTATTGTTTCTTTTTCAGAGTGGAGAACTGCTGTAGACAGATTTAGACCAGAGCATATACCTCTTTTGAGCAACTGATCTACAGGTGTAGGATTTGATTATGTATTCTCACATAATTGTGTGTATGTTCTGAGCAGAGCTGCAACTACCTTGAGCCGAAACTTCTATAAATCAGAGACCATTGGCTCAGGTTCAGCACTCAGAAAATTATGCATGCAGACATGATAAACCCACTATAACAACTTTTGAACAAGTCACTTCTCATTTATTTGGAAGGTGAAAGCACTGAAATGATCTTGCAGTACTTTCTGCACATGTCTTCCAATCTCCACAACACACACAAGTTACAGGTCCCAGAAGCAACAGGAAATTAAAGCTAGATGGGGTGAAATGGTCTCCCATTTATGAAACAGGCTAAAGGACCTGAACTGCAGAGGAGAGACAAAAAGGATCTGTGATCATTATTAGAACATGTCCACTCCAACACTGCATGGAAGAGAACTAGTGCTATTACCAAATAAAAATCAAATAAACCTTAAACCTGTTGGCAAATCCCAGATATTTCTCAGGTTGAGCCCAACTTTCATGCTGCACAAAACAGACATACTCTGGGAAAGTGAGACCACATTACCGGCTACCCAGATGCTACTGTGAGTATATGATACAATGTCTCAAGCTGCTATTTTCCTACCCTACTTCACAGAGATTTTATGACATTATTGCCTCTCTTAGAACTGAAACAAATGGTAGTTCTCAACAGATCAGACAGAAGGCATAAGGCCAGGCTGTAACACAGCAAAGAAAAACCCAAATAAATTAAAAAATGCATAGCAGCCTTTATTTTTATAAGCTACCATGGCAGAACATACAAGCTGTGTTTTCTTCTAAGCACTGACAACCTAAATTTACGTTCTTACTAATGTATTTTGTCTTAAATGCAGTTTTCTTTCCTGAAGCTTCTGCTGCACTCTCTATCGCTTTGTTACTAATATTATAGTACTGCTACATTCTCCTTAAGTAAAATTGGCATATATAATTTCTAACCATGGGACTAGTAATGCAGATGATGTTCTACTGTTTGGAGTACTAAGGTTGCTTTAAATTTGCTATTTCCTGCTATGAAACAGTAATGGTCTGATTATTTTAACATAAAAATGTCTGTGTGAGGATTTTTCTTTGGAAAAGCGCCAAAAATAGAGGAAAGTTACAAAAGACAGCACCAGTGCTTCTGAAGAACAGAAACTCTCTTAATTGCCACCAGCACTTAGACAAGGTGGCTTCTTAGACAAGGTAGTTCTCATAAAACTAGTCTTGCCTCTATCTTGGTTAGAAGGCCTGGTTTTACTTTTCTATGAGCCCAGAATTATGAAAAAGCCAACAAAGGCTGGCTAAAATTCTGGAGTCTTTTTAAATGAATGAAGTATCATTCTCTGGTAAAAAGCAAAGCTAGATTTTTTCCTATGAAGAATTATAAACATACTATCTTTTCAGTCAGTAAAATTCAGATCACCTGGATATATAGCTTTATTAGCTTCTGAGTTATTGGAAATTACTTCAGAATAATTATCAAACTATTTTTAAAATAAACTATTTTAATAAAATAGTCTAAACTATTATTAGACTTCAGTAATGAACTTGTGCTTAAAGTCTTTAAAAAACAGCCACAAAAAAATCCTCTGTTACTACATGCACATTATAAACATGGTAAATGCCAGGTTAAAACAAAGAGACAGGATGAAAGTGGTGAAAAAATTGCAGGAATTCCTACCCTCAGGTAAGAACAGCCATCAAAAGGTATCCATAACTGCAGAGTTAGTATGTGCAGATCTTAGTATTTCTAACAAGGGTGATTTCTTTGCAGTAAGACATTCTTGAATCCCTTTAGTTCAGAATTACATTCAAGACAAGGAGGAAAGGAAGCACAGATGAAAGGTAAGGCACAGCAATGGTACAGATCCCCCCATTTCACAATGACTGATAAAGATAAACTGGAATGGCCTTCTCTGTTTCACATAGGCATGCATCATGCTTTTACATTCGTAATTTATCTGTACTATATATAAGTATCTAGACAAAAATAATCTTTCTCTAAATTCACACCAGAAGGCTATCTTTCTTAATGCAGTATTTATTTGCTTACAATGAATCAGAATAAAAAAACCACAACAAATTAGGGCACTTTTGTGTTAGGCACAGTACAAAATCACTGATACTAAGGGGTAAGTTCTAAATAGTAAGCCAAGTAATGAAAAAAAAATCCAGGTAATTAAAATACGCAAGACAGACTGTCCTGACCAACAGGAGTCAGCTGGTAGGACGAAGGAGTTAATGCTGATGACACCGGGGCAGTGATGTCCACACTAGATACACTTCAAAGGTTTTGCCTGCACTTGTCCTAGCTTGTTTCCTTGAGCTCAATGACCATTTGCAGCTGGAGTCCACCTTTCATCTTATCTTAACCTGAAAACCTGGTGAACTCTGAAACCACTCTGCAATGAGAAGAGAAAACAAAGCAGGGAAAACAAAAAATTTGCTTCAAAAGCATAGGCATAACCTCACCTAAAGCATTAAAAACAGATGCACTCATAATGACCTTAAGGAAACAAGCTTTTATGGCTATTAGTTCTGGTATGACTCCAGAGTACTCTTAAGACTCAGAAACACTCCCACAAAACAAGAAACATGTATGTATTGTTGTCCCTAGAAATCCTGGTTCTAGAAGAAGAAACTGGTTGCAATGCTATTCTGGAACTGACCTGGAGCTAGCTCAAATGCAACACTGCATCCAAGCTAAAAAATACCCCGACTCAAGTGCAGAGAAACAAAGTACTGACACATTCAAATGCCTCTGAGTAGAGCAAACACTTGTGTTATTACCCAGAGGCAGGCAAGCTGGCCCTAGCAAGAGTAATGTTTGTGTCCACAAAGCTGCAGCCAACCTAACAGCTCCTGTCAGACTGAAAAAGGCTCTGCAATGAAGTGTCTCCCTGTTGGCAAATGGCTTACAATGGCTTGCAAAAGCCACAGGCTACTACCTCAGTAATGCCTGACTGCATCTGAATGTCAAAACACTTGTCCCATGCACATTCACCCCTTAAACATTTCCATTCTTACCCTCCATCCCATAGTATATCCAAACTGTCTAGATTCTGCTATCTAGCATTCAGCTTCTTAAAAACGCTGTTTAACTCTACAGATGTTAATGAACAATGCAAAGAAATTTGTGTAAGCTGACTGGACACCAAACAAAAATGACCAAATGCAAATATTCTAAGCACCTCAGTTCAAGACATTTGAGGTCAAGATCATTTTGTGGGCCAAATGCCCCTAACAGAGCATTCTTGTACCAAACTATATAAAAGGTCTGATCTTCTGTCTTCACAACAACCCTTTTAAGTTCACAATTTAACATCTTTCTTAAGTCTGACAAGCTGCTTTGAGAGCTGCATATTTTACATGCCGCTGACTGAAAGCTTTCAAATTCATGAAGTTGAAGTAAAGATACAAAACTAGCATGCTCTAAACTCTCTTGCTTCAAAACTATTGGCTGATCATTGTTGGAAAATTTAATTTGTAGAATCTGAAGCAAACTAGCTAAATATATCTTAAGCCTAAATTTCATATTAATGAAAAAGGATAGACACTTTTTTTTTTAGTACAAACCAAGCTAAAACATTTCTTAGAAGCGAACAGAGACAGTGTGTTTTGATGACTCAGTATTTTTGAGGCAGAATGCAAGGCAATGAAAGCTTCTGTTTTGGATAATTTGTTTAACTAGAATAGCAAAAAAATCTGTGGGCTTATGTTTTGCTAGAGTGTCAACCGTCCAGGCACCAGCTCCAATCTCTCTCTTCCATGACCACTGGAACTTATTCCAAAATCTCTGCTTTGAGAAGCTAATCAGCCACAAGGTAAAACCAACATGAAAATCTAACTCCTATTACCTGTGAATCACCCACCTCAGCAAACATTTGACACTACGCTAACCTTCTCATCTCCCTAGCTGGTATCTCTCATCTTTATTATGATTGGTTTTAACTACAAAAATTATTGTGAATGTAATGAAAATGATGGTATTACATAACTCTTTACACCTTTAAAAGTACCCTGATGAGAAGATTTTTCCTTGCACTTTTCTACACGCTTTTTGCCTCAGTGCAGAGTAATTGAGAATTAGGTTCACAATAAAACATGTTTTGAGCACTCTTTTCTTTAAGCTGACTATTCACATAAATCACAAGATGATGCACAAGCCTGAATTACTTCCAATAACTTTTTAGTCACAACTGCATTATCTTACAGCTCAAAGGAAATGTTAACATGTTTATCATGTGTAATCTAGTCAGTGCTGCCCAAAATACACCTTCCTTGAGCTAAAATCAGAAAGAATAAGAACTTGTTTCCCAAGCTACACAGCTTGCTTACCTCCTCCTGTTTCGTGCAGGTGTGTTGCATCGTTCCCCTGAGAAGTGGTGTTGGATGGGTCGAGCCAAAGGAGGCTGCCTATTTGATGTCATCTCCCATGGTCGCATTGGTGGTGATGGGGCTGGTGACGCTGCTGTGTAGTCAAAGACTGAATGGGAAAGGCGTTGTCGCTTGGGACTAGGACTGTCTTCGCTCTGTGCCAGTGCAAAGAAAACCAAAACAAAACAAAAACAAAGCCCACCTCCAGATGAGTGAATTACAATCCATACTTCAGTATTGCTTTGCAGCTAGCATTAGGATCGACTCATTGAAAACTGAAGACTTAAACACCATGAAATTTAGCACCTGCAAGTATTCACCTTTATATTGTTTATAAACACAGATTTTTGATGGTTCCCTAACCTCTAGAAGAACTACTACTTAAATTATACTTTAGCAGCACTAAAATATGAAAATTCCAACATCCATGCAAAATCAAAACTCTATCAGAAGACAGTAACATGAAGAAAATAAGCATCTCCTATTTTACATTCCTCCTGCCTTAGCACTTACAGGCGTGGGAAGATGTACAAACATAGTCTTCACAGCAACAGAATCTGTACTAGCCAGTAAGCAGCTGCCACACTGGGCTCGCTCTCTGCATTGCACCCCTTTCCTAACAAGTCTGTACTTAGCTAATCAGACATTTGCTCTGTACTGCAGCCCATTTTAATTCTGCTAGCTCAGCTCAGAGATGCTTCATCCTTCTAGTCATTCATGTAACGACAGCCATTCATACATATAACCTGAAAAAAACAAATCATCAATGTCTGGTTAAGTCTGTGTACTTCATTAGAATTCCACAGGGCCTACACAGTGCCTCAAGTTTCCAGTGATAGTGATGTGAAGGTCATTCACCTCCAAGCAATTTTTTCCCAGTTGGTTATGAACACTACTTTTCCTCTTCACTATGCATTCATGCTATCACACAATTTAATAGAGCTGTCACTCGTCTCAGAAGTTCCCACCAATGCCTATGAAGGCAGCAGCAAATGCAATAAACATCTCTCCTCTCCACATCATGCTGTTAAGAGGCGTGACAACTGAAAATATAGAAAGTACACCTCACACTTCAGAGATCACCTACTGAACAAAAACTAAAAACACATGAACTACCACTGGAACCATCCTTGAGTCCAAACGTCACGTGAACTTCTCTGACAGAATTCCTAGTGTAAGCAAACTTGTACTATTTAGTTGCCCTCTAGCTTGTCGACTCACTCCACCACTTCTGTTTCAGTCCACCACGGCATTATTTCAATTACATTTGCACATAATAGCAGACAGTTGAAGCAGAGAAAACAACTTCTTTGCAATGGCTCTGTGTTCCAGAACTGCCCTCTCCCCCCGGACTGTTAGAGGTCTCACTTCAGACTTAGTTGTAGACTGGACTAAGGACCTCTCCTGGCTCTTAGCTTTACAGGGGCATTTTATTTTCTGAACTCTATTCAGTTGCTTCTTGGTAGGTTTCCATGGACATACAGTTTGTCCTCCAGCGTTCTTTCCAGTGCAAGGACACTCTTTTTAAGAACTAGAAGTTTTGTCCAGTTGTTCAAGAGAAAAAAGGTATTTTTCCTCTCTTTGACTTGTGGCTATTTTTTACAAAATTTTAGACATTTTCAGTCTCTTGCTTTCAAATACTTTAACATAGATTGTAGTTTTCCCCTACTGTATCTCATCTAAAGAAGTCAGCTTCCTTAGGGAACCAGCCTGATGATGCATGCATCTGTTCCTCAATCTCTTTTGAACTCCTCAACCAACTGCACTTTATCTTTTTAGAGAAAAATAGGTCAAAAGGCAGGTATGCACCTGTCGGTTCTGACAGTAGATGTCCAGGTAAAGGGTGACTCTTCCAGAACACTGCTTGCCCTCAGAAGCTCAAGACCATAACAACTGGAAGAGATACCCAGTAAGTGGCTTGAGAGCACAGCTTCTGTGAAAACACGTATTTTATTAGATTTCAGAGAACACTGCAAAACTACAAATCTTAAAGGAACTATGCTGCAAGAGTCAGAGAAGGATGGTTTGTGGCCCAATTTTTTACACCATGGTGACTAAGCCTATTCAAAGAGAAAGACAGGTAATAAAAATGTTGGTAAATTAAGTATGCTGGAATTTTGTGAGCGCAAAAGAAAATGTCAAATGGAGGAAGGAAAAAAGCAGATTTAGTGAAGCTAGCAGAAAACAAAAATTTGAAATAACCACTCTTGTCCTAATACGATCCACACGTGCCTTCGGCTGGGGATCTCCCCCTGCTACTGCCCTAATTTAAATGTGACGCCCTTCCCAAGCATTAACACTAATATACTGTGCCCCTTAGAAAGCAGTCTACTTTAGAAAAACAGTTCCTCTCTTGTTATTATTATTATTATTACCATTATTATTTTCCTTTTGCTTCAGGAGTGCACCACTTCAAAGACTGTGGAAATCCAAACTGCTAAGTAGTTTACCTTCATCATCACTACAGATTAGTAACACTCACAGAAATTTCAAACTCCCGAAGTGCTAACTGCTCTCTGCAGTAAGCAACAGTAATTTTAGTCAAACCTGTTTCCCATTAGAAAGAAAATAAAGGTAAAATAATTTTTTGGAACTACACATACAGACATTTAAAATGTAATTGTGTCTTCTTCTGTACTGAAAAAAAAGTAACCTAAAGCTAAGTTCAACTTATTTGCAAACAGGTGTTATAAAAAACCCCAATAAAAACCTAATTAATTGAAGACTTGATGTTTTGTCTTAGTTTTTATTAAGAAGCCAATTCTCCTGTGATAACTGTATCAAGGTAATACTAGCATGCAGGAAAGTACAAGGAGCTAATAACAGACACATATCCTGTATAATTTTGTTTTCATGTTATTTTCAACCAGCATGTGGAATAACTGTATATTGACAGCAGGTTTTTTCAGTTTACATTATCATTGGTCATCAAGTTCAGTGGTTTATTTGTGGAACATGGTACTTTCCACAATGACAGGAGCTCTCCAAATCCCAAATCACTCTAACTGTTTCTTGTTAGTACTCAAAATTTCTGGGACTACTGCTACTTTTTCCAGCCATATGCTATGTATTTTTCTCATGTCCAATACAAGAACAGACTGGATGACAGTTATCAAGAACACTCTACCTAGCTTTTAACTAATATGATAAACTCACTGCCCTTTTTAAAATATACACTTAACCAAAAGAGCACAATGAACAGGAATATAAACTACTTCATATTTAAAAGAAGCAATATCAGGACAAAGTCATCAGATTGCTACTAGTAAAAGAAGCAGCATATGTCAGGCCACTAAAACCTACAATCTTATCCCTAAAAGTTGGTATTTCACCAACATCCTCAAAAGCTATCATTTCACTGACATACCCAGTATAGTTTTGTCTCATTCTCATCTGTGTACCCTATAAACTCTCATAAGTGTAATGGTTACAAAGGTGAATAAAGAGTATGCCTGTTTGTAAAACACCCTTTAAAAGCGTTTGTTCTATTTCTGTATATGTTTCTTGCAGTAATGTTTTATCTAAAAGCTTTTCCATTTTATTTGGGAAAAACTAGGTATTTTCATCAAGACAACACCCTTTGAGGTGTGTCTTTTTCACTGTCCTTTTCCAGTAAAATCATAAATACTGCAGCCACACACTGATTCTTAACCATCACAGAAGCGAAATATTACCAAAACAATTCCTGCAAATATCTAAAAATCACTTTCCTCTCCAATTCCCTGCACATTCCTACTTAAGGGTCCTGCGAAACAAAAGAAACTACTCCATACCCTCCATCTCAAATTCAGAGAATAAACTATATCTATCCCGTAGCCCACAAAAGACCTGTATTTTAAAAGTAAACTAATACTTCAGGAGTATTCTCAAGCATAGCCTATTCCCATAGAAGGCTTTACACAAGGACAATCTGATGGGTATGCCCTACAAAACCCTACCAGGCTGATCAGAAAGCAGCAGCTGCATGTTTCCTCTTCATGAGTACATACTTAAAATGAAATTATTTATCCCCATGATAGAAGTTGGTAAACATCAATATTTATAAGCGTTTTCAAATTATACTATAGGCATCTAATGGGCTAGTAAACTGAGTATTCTGCATATCCTATCTGCTCCAACAATTCTAATAACTGTAGTTTGAATTACATTTCAACATTTGTATTAGTCTGATCGCACATACAGTAACAGTAAATTCTTGGGCTGAACAGACAGTTACGTCCAAATGCAGTGGCTTATTCATAATCCAAGACCAACCCAACTCTTCAGTACATTTTTTGGCCTAGGTCAAGTAAGCTCTGGAAGAGCAGTGCCCCACACTCCTAAAACCAAGACAAGGGAAATCACTTATGTGACTGTATGGAACCATCGCAGGCCAGATGGCCTTGTAAGCATTATTGTTTTCTTCCACCTCTCCCACAGAAAGCAGGAGCAGCAGAAATTTAACTTAAATGTAGAGTTTACAAGCTTACACAAGTCCCCTGTAGCTGGCACTATAGACACAAAGTCTGGAGGAAACCAATAAAATAATCCAGATAGCTACAGCCCCTCCAGCTCCTGCCACCAAGGGCCTCACTCACTTCCACCACTGGCACTGCAAACCTGGTTGGTGCCAACACCTCCAGTGAGACTCCAGTAGCTGGCCTAGTTTCTACTCAAGTTGGTCTCACTTAGCCTCTGCAGCACTCACACACATTGTACAGAAAGTGAAATTACACAGAGAGCCAGTTAAGAAAAGATCTAATAAAACAGGACAGATTGCAGGGATCAGGCACAGAGCTCAGCCAGACAAGTGTAAAGACAGGCCACAGTTTACCTATATCAGCCCTTTTTCTGTCTGGCCCTGTTTTGTCCCTTTCCCAACTCCCTTCCCTTGGAGTCAAATCACCTCCTCAGCTGGCACAGTCTCACAGACCTGCCCCAACATCCTGGACCCTCAGGTTTGCATCCTTATATGAGTCACAGAATCCTTGTTTGTGTGCACTTTGCTGATAGCTCCTCGGTTAGTGTAACAGACCAGGTTTTGTTTCTTGTCTTCATCTCCATTAAGTCTACTTGGCAGGTTTGTGTCTCTCGCCATATCTTGTTTATGGCTTCCTCCTTTCCCTTATAATGCCATTTGATGAGGTCAACAATCAAATGATTTCACTGAAATAAACATTCCTACATTCCACATACCCTCTTCAAACAGTGACTGATCAGGTTTGGCTCTTTTATCTGCCTCCCTTATTTTTTGGTTCAACAGATCTGTGCTTCAAAATGCTCCTACTTATTACTCCTTTTCTTATGGCACTGAAAAGCTCCTTGACCAGACACAACTTACACGAGCTGATGGTCTCTCCTTCCATGTTCCCTTAGAGATCACAAAACTCTTACACTAACAATACATAGCACAATTGTAAGGACTCTGTCAATCCAGGAAGAGTGAAATGAAGATTACTTCTGAAGAGAGTAAAAACTAAGAAGAATATGGGAATAAACAACAGCCTTTCACTCTTGCCCTAAACAAGAATACTTAATGAAAATATAAAGGGTTGGTGTAGGGGATGAGAAGAATTTTTTATAGTAAACCAGGAAAGTTTGTCTCTCCCATTAATGTATGTAAAGTCCAAAGAACATTTTATCTCCTTGCCACGATAACCCAGGATAGTTCACACAGCCCCATCTGCATGTACTTTAGCACCAGTACACACGACAGAGGCCAGCTGCAGATCCTGGAATCCAGACAGCAGCACTTGCACTACATCAGCCAGTCCCCTAAGGAGCAAAACAAGACACTGCATACACATCATATGCTAAGAAGCACAGGTTTTATCATTCTTCCCTGCTGTGCTTTCCCTCGAGCTTCACTCCCGACCAGGTTCCCATTTGATGAGCGCTGGTGTCCCGGGACTTCCACAGTGGTAACTCTCAGCTTTCATGAAAGCCAAAGCTTTCACATGCTCATTGTCCTGCCTTATTCCTGAGGGATCCACATCTACATTTTGTGTAACAGTGAGGAGGGGAAAAAACAAAAACAGGATTAAAAAAGAAGTTTGACATTTCCTTGAAATATATTCTTAAAATTCTACCTTTAAATAAAACCAGAAAGGAGCTACTATAAGAAGCAACTATGGGCAGTAAATTAAAAGCCCTGTGCCACAAGTGGCAAAAAGTAAAAGATTTTAGGAACAAGTGGCCTACTTCCAAGCCTAA
The DNA here is from genome assembly GCA_013398955.1 of Callaeas wilsoni. Classification (NCBI taxonomy): domain Eukaryota; kingdom Metazoa; phylum Chordata; class Aves; order Passeriformes; family Callaeidae; genus Callaeas; species Callaeas wilsoni. The sequence continues at coordinate 11,867 of VWPU01009672.1, read as the reverse complement.
CTGGTGTGCTTTTTTCAAGACAAAATCAACAAGGATTATCCAGCTGGGCTCAAAGCTGCATGACAAAGGACTTGCCCATGTATAAAGATCTGCCAGCAGAATCATACTGTAATGACGCACATCTTTCACAGGCAAAAGCTCTTTAGAGGAACTTCAGCTGACAAAATAAACATCAGAAATAGGAATCTTTTGCTAGTATAACTGGATTTGCCCAAAGAATTTTGCTGGCTTAGCTGCACTGGCTAATATAGTGATATTTTTCATCCTGCCAACAGTGTGCCAGTCTGACTAGAGCATATAACACTGCTTGTTCAACTTCTGCAGGGTAAGCAATATTTAGAACATTTGCTTCAACTCACCACCATTCACATAATTGTTATACCTCTTTTCATGAATAAGAGAACATCTGGAACAGATACAGTGACTTCTCCGGTAAGAAGTGCAAACTGTTACAGCTGTTGACAATGAGCACAGTCTTGGTATAACAAAGTCGTAAAGTGAAGACAAATGGGTACATGGTGAGAAAATAAAAATTCTAATATTGATGTCCGCACCCTGCATCCTCCAGGCACTAGATATAAATCCTAGAATGTAAATAATGCTTCATGTTGTTTTAAAAAAAACATTCAAATTTTACCTAAAAACCTCACTATCAATAATATTCAGAGCCATTTCCTTCTAGCCGAGCTTTGATTTCAGAGTTGTGACCAGGACATAACTTGGAAATGTGGCTGTCTGGGCACATACTAGACAACCTCCTGATGAAGGAACACCAAGGGAAATCTGAATTTGGATTAATAAAAAATTGGCAAAGAAATGCAGACCTTCGCAAATTTGCAAACTGTTTCAATAAAAGCAAATGACTGAAAGGAAGGCCAAAATGAGCCAATTCTTGCAAAAGTCCTAGGAGATAGCATCTAGGGTATTGTGTGCAGTTCTGGGCTCCTCACCACAAGAGAAACACTGACACACTGGAGAGTCCAACAAAGGGTCACAGACATGATGAAGCACCTAGAGCACCTCTTGTGTAAAGAAAGGCTGAGATAGCCACGGGCTGACTGATTAGCCTAGAAAAGAGAAGGCTCAGGGCTATCTCACCAGTGAGACACAGTAGGCTCCATTTGAACATGAGTAACACTTCTTTACTCTGGAGATTGATTGAGCACTGGCACAAGTTTCATGGAGGCTGTGGAGTCAGTCTCTATCCTTGGATTAGCTCAACAGCCACGGTCCTCGGCACTTAGCTCTACCTAGTCCTGTTTCAGTAGCAGAGCTGGACCAGATGACCTCTAGAAGTCCCCTCCAACTTCAGCCACTGTGATTCTGCAGTTGATTTCCATTCAATGGTAAAAACAAGGCTTTTGAAAGCCTTTTTCCTGTGAGAGAAGCAAAGTGCAACTGAAATAGGACTTCTGGGTACTTCTAGAGGTACCCTTGAGACACAAAGTATTCCTGTGAGCATCTATAGTTCCCCGCTGAACACCAGATACATCTGAGTAATCTGAGTATTCAAAAAGGAAGATTATTTCTTTCTTCACTTCCCAACTTTTTTTTCCTTAATTCTCACACTGTCAAGAATTAAGAAATTGAATCTGTAACTAGTACTTGGGATGAAAATTCCACAAACAGAGATCAAAAAACACTAAGTATGAATGACACTAACTGTTTCCAATAGCCACAGTAAAATTTAAAAAAAAAAAAAAAAAAGGCAGTTAAAAACCCCCACCCTCCTGGTGACATCTCTGTGGATTTATGATGAAAGTATTTTGTATTTCCATTCAGACAGAATAGTGCTTAGCAAGGCACATCATTCTGAAATGAAGCCTACAATATTTTGTTTAACCTGCTTCTGAAATATGATCATGTGGTAAGAAGAAAACTAGCCATTACATCTTAAAATGGAGCCAATGTTCAATAGCCATGTTAGGTTGCTCATACAAAATTTTCTGTAGCAGCTTTATGTATATAAGGTTTCCTAGTAATTTATGTGAATTAAAGAGCCCTTCTGACAGTGGAACAGCAGAACTTTCCGCAGTATTTAGTAAAAGGAACACAATTTGTAAAACAAGAGCAACATTATCAGACATAGTAAAAAGAAGATGCAAGTTCATCACTTTTTTTTGTCTTTCCACGCTATCATGGTATATATCAATTACACTGTAACTATAGCTAACAACGGTATCAAGAACATGCCTCAGTAATCTTTCTGGCCATCCATAATTCACTCCTGGCTAACAGGATTAATTCATTATTTACTGACAGTGGGCACAAAAGCCAATTTGTTCTTCAGCAACCAGAACTGACAATGAATTCTCCATGCAAAGTTTATCTGTAAAGACCTGAGGCATGCAATAGCAAATCACGTAGCAATAGTACAGAACTGTTTCAAAAAAAGCAGGTGACTGAAAGAAAGGCCAAAATGAGAGAATTCTTGCAAAAGTTGTAGGAGATACCATCTGGAGTACTGTGTGCAGTTCTGGGCTCCTACCACAAAAGAAACACTGACATACTGGACAAAACAAGTCAAATAAAGACTTGTTTTACTTATGGTCAAAACACCATTAATAACCTGAATATTAAATTTGTTGCTTATTCTACATCAGATTGATATCTATGTCCAGTGTTTTCTCTGTATCAATTTCTTCTCTGAAATGCATTTCTCAATTAACTGGATGTTTAGGATATACAAAAAACAACATTAAGAGACAGCTACGTCTGAACTGCTTAGGATTCACACAGTAAGTACTTGAAACAGTCCTAAGAATTTGTTAGATACCAATTTCTCATTCCAAACACTGGAATATTACTTTGCTGCACATGAATTTAAAATGCACAAAACCACTACAAAAATGTAAATATATTAGCATCACAATTAGCACTGTAGGACTCAATAGCATTAAAAAAAAAAGAAGGAAATGGTATTTATTAAGACTATATGTTTCTTATTTTCAAGCTGTACTGCTCACACAAAATGGACAGTAAAATCCATATATCACAACTAGAGCACCTCACTTTCTAATACTGAAACAGGTTTAAGAACCAAGGCAGCACACAGCCATATCAAAGTTTTTAAAATTGTATTTTATTAGTATTTGCTACTGCTTGCAGTACTTGTTGCATGCAAACAATCCTTTGAAATATGAAAAGGTTTTGCAACCATTTTTTGGAGGAATGATTTAAAGCAATTTAAATGCTCCAAACTCACAAAGATGTTGGCAAGTATTTATTCTTGTATCGCATCATTGTATTTTTTCTGAATGGGAATCTTTAACTCTCAATCCAAAAATACCAACCAAACGTCAGTAAGGGAAGAAACCTCAGCTATACCTCCCTCTCTATTAAAAAAAAAAAAATCTAATCGTTGGAAAAATACTAATTTCACCTTAAAATCCCAATTTATGGTCTCAGTTTTCAACTCAACTTCGTCAGTGGTATGTGTGATAGAAAATGGAAAAAGAATTGTGCTATTTCTGCAGATGTTCCCTGCAATTAGTATGTACTATGATAGCAAACACTTCAAGCTGTCTTAAAACTGAAAAATTAAAGAGTTATGCAACAAACAGTACTAGTATGCAGTAAGATTTTAAAAAAATATTTTGCATTGATAATTTTCTATCAGTCAATCTCCAAAATGCCTACCAAAATCTGAGGTGAAGTGTCCACATTTTGACACCAGCACCACCTTACACAATATAGAAAGTATCATTTCAGGTAATGGTGTTAAAAGCTATCTCTGAGCCTCCATGGAGTTCTGATCCCCTCTTTGGTACGTAAGCAGAAGACAAATTTTTAATTAAAATCACAGAATTATAGATACAGAAAGAGAACTGATTTTTCTTTATACAAAGCTGAAACACATTAAACTTTGCATGCGTACTATTAAAATGTATTCATTACTGTAAAGAAATTTCTTTATATGTCATAAAATGTGCTGAAATTGACATACTTCAAATGATGCCAGGGCAGGAGTAAAGTGGTGAAATCAAGACAAGGTGTTCAGGTATACACACATCTCAAAAACATCAGGTTTTCAATTTTAAAAATAATTCTGCTCTTTCTGCTTTGATGGGACAAGGGATCTGAAGAGAATCTGGCTCAAAATTGCTTCACAGCAAAGTCTTCTCTACACACAGTTTGCATATTCAGTGTGTATTCAGTAATGATTTTGCCATTCAGGCATGTGGAACTAACAATACAGGTACCTCAGCAGAGACAGGGTAATTAGGACAATCATTAAAAGTAAAAAACCAAAATCACATTCCTTCCCCTTTAAGAATTTTTATGTATGTGTATTAAACTACACACATATAGATGCACACAGGTATGCACACACATACATGAAACACAACATACGTAAATGGACAAGCTATGACTTGAGCATTGAAGACTGAAATCTTTTATTTGTGTGAATGGATGTTATACTGACCGTATTTGTTGACAAAGTATCAAAAGAACATCCAAACATTTACACCAATAAAAACATTACTCACACTACTATAACCGATGCCCATAACAGGCACAAGGGCAAGTCAGCATTTGAAGTCTGTACCTAGTAAGAGGACGACCGGCATAATAACTTGACTTCTATTGTGGAACCACATATTCATACTTGGCTGCCTTCACTGTTGTTGCTTGTCATCACAATGCTGAACAGCATTACCAAAAGATGGAAGTATCTGGTCAGCACACCATACTGTTAAAAATTTCTGTCTATAATGTAGTAATATATGTTCGCAGTTCATACCACAGTTTTCTCTACACTGCTCCAGTCTCTCTGTATTGATAGAAATTTGAAACCCCAACAAATACTCTTCATTTGTTTTAAAAACTACACAATGAATTGACAAAAACCTACCTACCTACCAAATTACCTAATCAGTACAACCAAACTGTCATGTTAACAACAGAATGCTCTTCAATATACTCACACTGGTATTAGTGGAAAAAAAAACAAAACCAAAAACCAGAAGTAAGTCTTAAAAGATACAGCTTAAAAGAGTTGTATTTAACCACAAGCTTGAAAATTCAAAGGTCAAGACACTTAAACTCTAAGAATAAGGCACTCTAAGTTCCACCTTTTTAAATTTCCTTCTTCTCTGGGGAGATACCACTGCATGAGGGAGAAAACACATCCCAAATGTCACACAGTACAACTGCAAGCCTTGTCCTTAACTGTGACAGCAGTCTCCAGCACCAAATAGGCCTCCTCTCACCCTGTGCATCAGTTCTGTCTTTCTCCTATTTATGCAGTTAATTTATTCTTTCCTTCTACAGAATTTTCCACATAAAAGCAAATTTTCACAGGTGAAATAAATACCAAGGCTTTACTCTGTCCTTCACACAGTTTAGGACATGAAGTAAACCCTTCATCATCTACAAATGGCTGAACACAGTGGGTCACCAAGCCTGATGTTATGACTGGGATTTTGTTAAACTTTTTTTTTTTTTTAAAAAAAGAATTTATTTACACTACAGAATACTACACGGTGATACACTGCAGAACCATCCTTAACAATGGCACGGTCTAGGACTCCAGGTCCTGGCTGCTCATGTCTTAGAGAGATGCCTTCTTTTCTTCATAAAGAACTGGCTGAACAGCCCGGCCTAGACAATTCTGGTGAATAGAACTATATCCAGTTGGTGTTCAGTGACAAGTGGTGTTCCACAGGACTCGGTACTGGGGCCAACCTTGCATAGCATCTCTATCAACAAACTGGACAAGGGGATTAAGTGACTCCTCAGTAAATTTGCAGATGACATCAAGTTTGGCAGAAGCTGACCTGTTGGAGGGTAAGAAAGCTCTGCAGATGTATCTGGACAGGATGCATCAATGCGCTGAGGCCAAAGTTCACAAGGCCAAGCGGCACGTCCTGCCACTGGGTCACAACAACCCCAGGCAGTGCTAAGGCTGGGGCAGTGTCTGGAAAGTGCTGAGCAAAAAGGACCTGGGGCTGCTGGCTGACAGTCACTGAACATGAGCCAGCAGTGTGCCCCAGTGGCCAGCAAGGCCAGTAGCACCTGGCCTGTGTCATCAGTAGTGTGGCCAGCAGGATCAGGGCAGGGATTGTCCCCCCGTACTTGGCACTGCTGAGGCCACACCTTGAGGCCTGTGTCCAGTTCCAGCCCCTCACAACAAGAGAGACACTGAGGCGCTGGAACATGGTGGGTCTGGAGCACAAGTCTTATGAGGAGCACCTGAAGGAGCTAGGGTTGTTTAGCCTGAAGGAAAGAAGACTCAGGGGACACCTTGTCTCTCTCTACAGCCACCTGAAAAAAAGGCTGCAATAACGTGGGAGTGGGTCTGTTTTCCAAGTGATAGGACAAGAAGAAATAACCTCAGTTTGCACCAGGGATGGTTTAAATCAGGTATTAGGAAAATTTTCTTCACCAAAAGGATTGTCAAGCATCGGAATAGGCTTCCAAGGGAAGCAGTTGAGTCACCATCTCTCGACGTAACAAAGAAGATGTACAGACACAGGGATGTCATTTAGTGATAGACTTGACAGTATGAGGCTAATGGCTGGACTTGATGATCTTGTGGGTCTTTTTCAACCTAAATGATTCTACTATTCTTTTTAAAGCTCATCCTATTTAGACTATGTGCTACATATTAGAGACTACTTGATTTAAATATACACGTCATTTCGTTTTTATTAACAGCTTGGATAAATTAGTAAGAGTTGCTTTAAAAAGCTTAGCGGAAAAAAATGTTCTTCTCTAGAGCTGGGATTTGAACACATCTTTTACCCTTAGTAGCTTGCAGAACTTCCTTTTTGCATGTGTCAGACTCAGTACAGGCCCTGCAAACATTAACTACTGCAGCAGTGGCTAGTTCCTCTGCCCCTACAAAATACACATATTGGGAGGCTGTCATCAAACAGGTCATGTAACAGGTAAAGAACTCACTCCTCAATGTAAGTGACAAATTATTTGAGATGACAAAATCAAGAAGTGTTGCAGTGGTCCAGCCCACCTTTGGGCTGAGAATGGACAAAGGCATCCAGTGGGTGGAAGTTCCACCCTCCTGGATGTCATTCCACCTAACTATTCCTCCCTTGTTCCAGAAACATCTTTTTTTTTTAGTTACCCATTGGTTCTACCCTTCATGTTTATGTTGTTTAGTCAATTAAGTTCTGGAAAGTTCTGTTGTTCTATAATCCCCACTGGTCTATTGTAATTAAACCCTCCCTACTGTTCCTTTTATGGCATCCCTGACACCTCTTGTCTTCTCCCTCTTGGTTTATCCCTTTGCTCCTCCCTTCGCCTCCCCTACCTTAAAAGACAGTGGAACTGTCATTCTGGGATCTTTTGTTGCTCCTCATCCTGGCCTCCTGACCTCGGGGTTAGGAAATAAAGCCTTGGGTGCTGCAACATTGTCTCTCTTTCCTCCCCGCCTCTGCCTATCGCTACAGTTACCATCGACTGCTGCCAGCTCCACTGTGAGCCCAGACGCAGACAGCTCCAGCAGGAGCTTCCACCAGACATAAAGCTTCTCACTGTCTCGCCACCGGGACACGTGGAGCTAGTCGCCTGCTCGGCCACCGGGCGGTCAAGCGGTCGGCAGCAGTTGGCAGCAAAGAAGGAATTGGCATTTTCTGCTAAGTTAACCAAAACAAGGAATATATGAGAAAACACTGCAGGTTCTCATATATTCAGCTTCAAAAAACAGCTTCTACTTGTGTAGATCTTTTAATTTACTTTAGAAAACAAGATTATTCTCACACGAAGTCAAAGGAAGGTCTGTCAAAAAACAAACTACATGATACACATTAAATGATATGTGAAGGAACACAAGCCTCGCTCCCCCAAACACACTCAAAGAAGCAGCATTTGCTGACTCAATTCTTAAATCTCATCTCACACCTTTGATAAGGAGGGAAAAAAAAGCATTAAGAACTTAAACCATGTAAGAAATTTGGTGAGATGTGTCCTTTTATAAAACAATCTCAAGCCCTGCCCAATGTTGAACAAAACAACAGATACACATAAGCATTCACATATAGAAAGCAGAGCCAGAGCCTTCAAACACTATACTAGGTCTCTGTATTTGAATTTGAGAAAAAGTGCTCTGGCTGTTCTCTAATACAGTAAGGAAATTACATAAAGAGGACGAAAGCTTCATGTATGATCTCTAACCTATGCACAGTAGAGCTCCATATACAAAATGACCAAATGCATATTGGTCTTACCTGGTCCTTTGTACCCACATCTGAATGTCTCACCCAAAGTCATACTCATCCACTTGGAACTTACTCGCCTTCACAAGTTCCTTCTAGAACAATACTTTAAATGATTTTTCTAGTCTTTCATGTCTCTCATCTCTTCATTTCCCATATTGCTTTATATTCAGTTCTGATGTTTTCCCAGGACACAAACACAGAAGACAGATCAAAAATGCCCTCCCTCAGTACTTGCTAACAAAATAGTCTCAAAACTCTTTGCAAGAGATTAATTTCCAAGAATCAGATTTAGAAAATGCAGCTCATCAAAAATGTTCATCAAACCACAACTTTTTTAAAGAACAGTCCCAAAACAGGTTATCTAAAGAACAGGAATAAGGAAGAAAAGACCCAAATTTTTGTCTAGAAAGCCATCTCCTAAAGCTTTCATGAAGACTGCCAGACAGAGCATCTGCTCAGCAGCACCATAAATTGTGCCATGTATGTTCTCATCCCTTCTCACACAATTTACTACAACTGCAGTGCGACCCAAAAAAACCAACTCGGCCACTTCTGTCAGAAATTAATAAAGCTGGCAAAGACAGACCACAAGGCTATGGTAAGAGGTTCTGTAGACAGAATGTAGCTGACTTAATGCAATTTTTGAGTTTTTCTAGGACAGAGGTGTTCACAGATTTTGCAACAGGAACAAAACTGCAAGACTGGTAAGATGAAAGGGCTACTTAAACAGAAAGTAAGCAAAGCACAGCCTAGGTAGTGGTGCTCACATGAAGCACTAGGCATTTTTGTAGTATGTGAGGAAGTAGTGGGAAATCCAAAAGAAGCAAAGTTATTGAAAGCAAACAAGAAGATAAAAAATTCTGAGACAGCAAACCTGGAATGTATTTACTGAGAACCAGGAACTGCAGGCATTAAAGAAAGAATGTCTCTATTTTCCTGAGAGGAGAAAAGCAAAGGAATCAGTCTTTTTACTGCCACAATGCCAACAGAAGACACTAGGCAAGTCAGATATATGCTGCTTACCTACTTTTCTACCAGGTGACATACAGTTCCAGTGCAGTCCAGACAAACTGGCTGGAAGGCAAACAGCAAAATACTCAAGCCGTAAAAGGGCTTCCTTTCTCTCTTTCCCCTTCCCGCTGCTCTTAAAGAGCTGCTACTGTTAGCCTTTAGTGCTCTTAAAGGCCAAAACCAGCACCAGTTTTCGATGTTCTGACAAACACGCATCAGCAGAGGGCACCAAAAAGCAAAACAAGTTTCCTTATCTTTTAAGAGCTTAGTAAAAGAGGGACCTACCCGCTCCCATGAGAAGCTGAAGAGTAAAAAAAATGAGAACCATTCTGTTGAATCATAGACCTAGCCAACTTCTGCCCACAGCAGAATTTAAATATTCCGTATTAGATTATTTAACTTGATATAAATTCTTATATAGAGAAAGAAACAGCAAGTTCTACTTCCATATGAACTGATTAAGTCAAGCCTGTACATTCCAGAAGTTTTAAGAATCCCTCCTCCGCAGTCAAAACAATTTTCTGACTAGAAATAGGAAAAAAGAAGTTCTACATCTTTCCTCTACCCTTATTTCTTCCTTTCAAATCCTGCTAGGGCAAGGGGAGGTGGGAATGGCAAAGCTACATGAAAAGACTAAGTGAGAACTTGTAACTCTAAGACTTGCTCTGTACAAACTCTCATTAGATCCCCAGCAATTCAGCCCATGTAGTCTCTACAAACAAACATGCACGACGGCTTTGACTTACGACAAGACTACAGTTTCACAGTACAAGACTACAATTCAACAGCAGGCAGGTCTGAAGAAGTAACTTCCCTTCCTAACCTCACCGTTTTTATACTTTAGTATGACCTTGCATAAAAACCATCACAACTCCTAAAGACTTTCTTAGCAAAGAGTTGAAAAAGTGACCTGACTTTATCAACAGTATCACTTTAAATCACAAAAGTTATCTCTTAATATAATGTCAACAAGCCATATTAAAAAAATGTATTTAGATAAGCCGACACATAAACTTGACAAATCACAACAGTAACTGATTCAACTAATATCAGCTTCTGAGTCAAATCTTTGTATTTTGGAAAAATAAAAGACAATTATATACTGTGACTTCCACATTACTGCAAGTAAAAAGCAAGGACTGATTAACATGCAACGCCAATTTAGTACTTCTACTTTTATTAATTAAAAAACCCCACAGAGTGAACCAGATGAGAATCAAATGAAGTTTAATCTGCTCTGTAAGTTCATGAGATAATGAAGTAAGAATCACAAAGGAGATAATGAGATCTTTACAAGACCCTTTTATTTAGATACAACTTTTCACAATTAACACTTTTCACAAGTAGTATAACTCCTAGTAACAATTCCCTGGAAGCTTTTTTAAGGAAGATCAAAAACATTATCAAATATCACTAGCCATGAAACCTGCCACAGAACCAATTTGCTCTTCCATCTCATACTTAATCGTCTAATGACTGCACCCTCCTTTCTCTTACTGCACACATTAGTATCCAAACGGAGTTTTTTCCTCTCTCAGAACAGTGAGTCTCTAACACCACAGCTGCAATACTCCCTTGAAGGTAAGATAGGTAATGTAATATAATGCTGCGAAGCAGTTAAGGAGTCTGTTGGGTCAGCAGATAGCAAGATCCCCAGGATGTGGATAAATACGATAAATTTGGCAAACGAAACCAAAGCACTTCCTTCAGTGAATGACATTTAAGAATATGCACATCATCAGCAACACCAAATCAAATTGTAATGTAATTGTATTCTGTACTTAAATAAGGCAGACTTCTATTAATCCTGTTGATTTTACCATTCCAGTTGCACCAGTCTACATGTGAGGAACTTATCAGAAAACACACATCTGCTTCAAATACTACTTTCAAAAATCTCTTTCGAAATGCAAATACTATACGTTCATAAACATTGTCATGACTTCCAGTTCAAAGAACTTCTATGTATGTAATAACTAAGTTACTTGCTCTAAACAGTTACAATTTGAAATGGATGTCCTCAGTCAACATCGCAATGCAGTCAGTTTAAAAACACACTTCTTAAGGAAACAAGATGCAACTTCACAGTTTAAGCATAAGAAAAGAAATGCCCTTTGTATCTTTTAGGAATAGGAATTAATAGGTACTGAAAAACATCGAATGCCCTGACATGTATGCTTGCTAAATCAGTGCTTCCTCTAAGAGTTGTTCTTTTGACTAATTTTAGGGGATCAGAGATACCTAGAGACATCGTTTTACTATACCGATGGGCGGACATTCAGTGCTTCAGAAACACTTGCTACCGCGTTGCACATTAACCTGCCTGTCTTGAGGGCAGCACACAGCAATTCAGTCCTGGAAAGTCTGTTAATTTTTAGGTTCCAGTTCTACCTTTTGCCAAAGCAGATAAAGCAACTTTAACAAGATCAGACAATTACATCCCTTCCCTAGCTCTTGTCCGACTCGCGGGCCGCCCACGTGGAAGAAGCTCGGGCTCCCTGCCGGCCCAGGCCACACGGCCTCCTCTCTCTACCCGCACGGAGGGCAGCCCGGCGCCGCCGGGCCCGCCAGGAGATCGCCCCTTGCCCTGCCCGGCTAACGGGCACCAGGCGGCGCCGGCGAGGTCCCGCCCCGCGCGACCCGCCGTTCCCCGCGCCGCGCCCGCGCCGGTACCTG
>VWPU01009670.1:0-15657 GCA_013398955.1 Callaeas wilsoni | reverse complement strand
AGCGCCGAGCCGCCCAGCGCGGCCCCACACGGCACCGCCATGGAGGCACCGCCATGGAGGGACAACCACGGGCCCGCCCCGGCCTCGCAGGCGCAGCCGCTGCGGCGAAGCCGCGCCCCCGGCAGCCCCCGGCCGCCTCCCCTGAGCCCCGGCCGCCTCCCCTGAGCCCCGGCCGCCTCCCCTCAGCCCCGCCTCAGCCCCGCCTCAGCACGGCACCGGCCCCAGAGCGGCGCCCGCGGAGGCTGCGGCAGCCCGCGAGTCACAGAATCCAGAACGGCTTGGGTGGGAAGGGAGCTTAAAGATCGTCTCGTTCCACCCCGTGCCCCTCCTGCTATCCCAGGTTGCTCCAAGCCCCGTCCGGCCTGGCCTTGAGCAATTCCAGGGAAGGCACACCCTCTCCGGGCAACCTGTGCCAGGGCCTCACCACCCTCATAGTACAGAGCATCCTCCTAACACCCCATCTAACCTTGCCCTCTGCCAGTTTGAAGCCATTCCCCCTTGTCTTGTCACTCCAGGCCTTTGTAAATAGTCTCTTTCTGTCTTTCTTGTAGGTTCCTTGAGGCACTGGAAGACGGCGATTAAGGCATGCCAGAGTTCTCTCAGCCAGTGTCTTGGGGTGATCCTATGACCATACTGTATTCCCCATCGCCTGCTTGATTTCTAGTGTACCTTTAAATTGCAAAGGGGGGAGCGAGAAGCCGAGAGAACTCTTCAAAGCGGCCAGCTTGCCCTTGCATCTAGAGTGTTTTGCATTCTTTTCTCTCCCGATTCTGACAACAGTTGGTTGGTTAGAGGACTTTTGCTCTCTAGTCTCTTTGGCTTTCAGCGGAGAAGGGACTGTGTTCTGCCTCAGCGGCTTCTGTTCCTTTTTGGACGGTTTTTGGCTTGCTTTTCATCTGAGACCAGCTCCCATCTCCGGCCCTGCTCGGCGGGACCCTCCAAGGGGGATCGTCGGCCCCTGCCTGGCCCGGCCCAGCTCAGGACTGCAGGTTTTACCTACAGAACGAACTCTCAAATCCATAGTCCTCTATTAGGGGACAGGGGAGGGGGTTTCAATATCCTTTTTTCCCCGTGACAGCAGGGGACTCTGTTTTGTTAAATAAATAGGTTTTTTTCACTTTCACTCGAGAACTTTTTTTCCCGAACCCGTGGGGGGGGTGCTGCCGGGGCCGGCTTGCCTGGCAGGCAGGAGAGAGAGAGAGATAGAGACGCCGTTCTCGGGTTGTTTCCTCCTGGATTTGTGTCCAAACCGACACAGCCAGGCTAACACTCCCAGTTATCTCAGCTTTTCCTCGCAGCAGAGCTGCTCCAGCCCTCTGTTGAACTTGGTGGCTCTGCGGGCTCTCTCCGCCAGGGCAATGTCCGAGGGGCAGAACTCTGCCTCTCCTGCTGCCCACGCTGGGGGATCAGCCCGGCTCAGGGATTTCTGGGCAGGGGCACGTCCAGCTCTCACCCGCCAGCAAAGGGTAAACTGCGGTATCCATTCCATCTGCCACAAGAAAAGTACCACCAGCTTCACTTTCAGATAATATTTAAACTAAACAAATTTTCAAGCATTCTGTATTACAAAACAGAAAATGATACAATTCATGGAAGAAGTCAAAATGCTGGCATCACTTTGTTTCCACATTAATACATAAAAATGGACGACACATTAAATAAACATTTTGTTATTAACAATTAGAAATATTAACACCAAAAATCATGTATAAATTAGGAAATAAATGTACAAACTATTTCCAAAGTGCTCTTTCAAATACATTATATACACAACATTCACGAAGTTCTTAATGTAAGACATTTCAGATTGATGTAATGTTGCTGTTTCGGTTTAAGTGTTGTTCATATTCTCTCAAAAGCATTTTCAGCACTTTCAAAAACCACATAAAAGGCATATGCCCAAACTGGCAAAGAGCAATATTGCATTCTTCTGGCTACCTGTAATACTAATAATTATAAAGAAAACAATCTTCCTTTTTGTTCCTTGCTATTTGAGAGTACTTATTTGTATGAAAACACCAGCAGGAAAGATGAGAGAAATGAGGACTGACTAAAAAAATGTCTTCTATTTTACCAGTAGTTGAAATTATTAGCATAGGAAGGGCAGTGCTTGGACAACATTTAATAGTAAACTCTCTGGTTTTCCAGTTGGAAACTTTTTCTAAAGGAAAAAAAAGTAATGAATTCAGACATGTTGTCTTTTCCTTGTGGTCTTGGTTTTTCAAAATATAAAGTACTTGAAATCCCATAAATAACACCAGTTTAGACAAAGAAAAGGAGAAAATCCTACAGAGTGTATTTTCTTTAGATTGTAAATTTGCAGTTAATCTTGTAGTAAAAAATGTTTGTGGGCTACAGTCACCTCATCTTTTTGCTTCAGAGAAATTTGGACACAGTATTTTGTTCAACACTTATATAAGCACTTCAAAAGTGCCTTTCTTTTCACCCCCCAGACTTTATAAGAACATATAAAACTGAATAGAAGCGACTTACATTGTTCATACTGATTTTTACATACCACTAGTTTTTCTCTCTAAATTCTCCCTCTATAGGTATTCTCTCACTGGTTGACCCCATTAATAGCTCCCCTCTCTATATGCATAATAGTGTCTCACAATTAAAGCTGAATTTAGTTGCTTGTCTGCAATAAAGATACATTTTTTTTCTTTTACCTCTGAACTATTTCCGTCAAGCTACAAGAGGAAAATAAAAGTGATGACGAGCTGTAAGAACAACAGACCAACAAACTTGGCAATATTTATGGTTATAGTGCTTGCTGGGGAATCTGAGCAAGGGCAGCACAAGAATCAGAATAAAGAGGGATGCCAGCCACCTGCTTGCAAAATTTGGCACAAAAATGTATATGCAAGTTATAAAATTTGGAGTAGGACATTCAAGAGGGGACTTCTGCCAGATGTTTTTCTCAGCTAAGCACAATATGAAGCAATATTGACGTCGAGCAGGCTGACACTGCAGATCTCAGAGCTCCCTTCTGTTTTTCTTTTCACAACAGAAATACCTTTGTTTACATGGACATATAAAAGGTGCCTCTAGTTATTAACATTTCTATGATCACAGGTTTGGATCCTCTTTCTGTACCTTTCATAACAGAAATGTGGACTTAGGCAGATTACTGAATTGTAAGATTTGGGTAGGTAGGTATTACAGAAGTTGCAGTTAATTTTATTTTTTATCGTATAGCATAGAACTGGTTTTTTACAAGGAATGTATCCATCCCCTTGTTCTGTAGAAGTAAATTTAAGAGCCATGGATTTTGGAGGCTGGCCGGTAATCTTCAATGTATTCAGTTAAAAAAAATCAATAACTTACCACAGGGAACTTCCCTGGACTGAGATGTGACTGATGGGCTTTGCATTGAGCCAGACTGCAGAACAACCTGGCTGTTTTCCAGAACGGGGCACAACTGTGACCTAATGATCCTAAAGCTATTCAGAAACATCAAGAATGGGACAAGAGGGGGTAAATGGGAAACTTCAGCGTTGTATCAACATACAGTACTATACACAGCACCAAATATCAAACCATTAAAGCATTGTCTTGTTACCAGTAGTGCACTGCTTCATATCCAGCATGAAATGAACACTGTTCACATACAGACGCTGCTTTGTGCTAAGGGGTAACCAACATATTACAATTAATCAAAACTGCCTGTACATCCAGTTCAAAAGATGGAGATACTATTCAAAGGAATCTGACACAGCACTTTATTCTTTTATTGCTGGTAATTTCCGTATTGTCCCTGTAAGGAAAAAAAAAGAAAAAGACATTTTGAAGGATAATAGATTGGAGGCTGACAGTGAGTTAGGCAATTTCTTTTGGTCTGTGAATTTTACAAGACCCACTGAAGTATCACCCATATATCTGCACCAAATTATCAGATAGATTTATATACAGAGCTAACAGCCAGATCAGCTTTTTCAGAGCAGAGATTTAGACAATTTACCTGCTCATAGCCATAAGGCCTCTGTTGCTGAGCGGATGGGCCCGTCTGGGAAGTTCTGTAACTTCCATATTGCTGCCCCTGTCCCTGTTGGTAGCTGGAATACTGTGAAGAGGCTCCTTGTGCAGGACCTGAGAAGACAGTAAGATCCATTACAGGCAGTAAAATCCATTACAGGCAGTAAAATCCATTACAGGCTTGATTTGCTGGAGGATTTCTTAGGGTTAATGCAATCTAAAACATGATGCTAACAAAGTAAGCTCTGTAGTAAGAGCTGTGAGTAAATTCTGCCCAGACCTCCCCTCTAGCTTTACACTAGGAGGTGTTAATACTAATAATGATGTAGTTGCAGCAGTGTAAGCTTCAGGTTTTAAACCTTGCTCAAAAAATGTCATAATACTCCTAAGTGGAGCCTCTCTGAAATCTGTATTGGCACAGCTCAGTTATGACCTCTATGCAAACTACCTGGCCTTTATTTTAGTAACAACTGCACATTTAAATTCCTATCTTATCTGGCTGTGCCACCATAAGCGACAGAGGAGTGATTCTCTGGTCTGTTGATGTTCTTTTTCGTGTCAGCTCAGAAGGAGTAGGTATGTAGGAGGCCTGGGAAGCCAGGCAGTGACCTCCTGATGATGTTTAACACAAAGTCAACATGAAGAAAATGTGCATTTTCTAACTTCTATCAAATGAGAGAGGGATTCAGGATGGAATGCAGTGGTATACTAATGTATGTCACTGCCCAGAATCCCTTTACTAGATCTTTGGCTAATTTTGGTACATTGTTAATCCAAGGTTAATCAAGGAAATAGTTTACAGCCTATTTTAGCTTAGGAATGGAGGCATCAGGATGAAACACTGCAAACATTTGACCAGCCACTGAGAGTTTCCTTACCATATCCTTGCTGTTGTCCTGGGTAACTCTGTTGATTTGGGTATTGCTGCTGGGAATATGTTTGCTGTTGTGCAGCTCCCTGTTGGTATCCTGCCTGCTGCTGGCTGTACTGAGAATTTCCTGGAGAGGGAAACATTGGAATTGTTGGGTCATAGATGAGGCAGGTATTTCACTGTACATGTGGATCATAAGGAAAACAAAGGTGTAAGGAGCCTTGGTCTGGAACTCATACACAAACGCTTTTCTTAGAAACGGATGATTGGATTTTGCCAAGCAAGATATTTATTTCTCCAGTGATTTTTCGTTCTTTTGAATAGGACTGTTACTTATTTATACACATCACTAAACAAACAACCTGTTCCTCAAAGGATTTTTTTTAGCCCAGAAAGGCTTCAGAAGAAAAAGTCACAAAGATAAGCCTGCCAGGGTAAATAGCTGCTTTCTCAAGAAGCCCTCTCATTATATTTTCTTCTAGATAATGATGTTTATTCATATATCCCAGAAAGACCACTTATCTAGTTGTTACTGGTATTTTTTTTTCAATACCTATGATGGAAATTCCATCTGCCGAATCCTGAAACAACAAAATGAACAGAGGCTCTATAGATGACATCGCTTCTCCTAAATGCCACCTTGCTGCATCATAATTCAGTTAATATTTCCAATTAATTTAGAGCTCAGATATCTTAATAATATATTGAAATTACCGATTAATTTACTGTTAAGATTTTTCTACATTTTCCTACCTCCTTCATAGTAGTGTTGTGTGGAGTCGTCAAACGACCGGTCATAGCTCTGTTCAGTGTAGGATGACTGCTGATAGGCATAATCACCATGTCCTGCAAGGAGTCACAGGGCTTCATCAGATACATCCTTAGTGGAACCATAGACATAGTGTTGAATATAGATTATGAAGCTGCTTATGCACCAAGATGAGGCTGAGAGCAAATACAGACCCCTTAGGGAGAACATCGAACACATGGCAAGGAAAGTCACACCAATGGATAAACTTCTTGCATTTACTAATCCAAACTGGGCTTTGGGCTCTTTTTGGAGCAGTTTATATAGCAGGGTGCACTGATGTGCATGTTTTGTACCAGGCTCCCATCCCCTGGGATTAGAATTTTCCAGCATTTAAACTGGAAATGAAGCATAATAGGTTTGCCACGTCCAAGGACATGGCAGTCGTGGTGCTCTGCACTTTATCAGTATCACGGTGAGCCCAGCTCAGAGGAATTACCATCTGGATAGTATTGCTGATTCATAGGTTCTGACGAGCCTTGGCCATGACTGTACTGCTCACTGTAATATTCTTCCTGACCCATGTACTGCTGCGAGGAACCTGCAAGGCACAGACAGGAGAGAGCAGACTGAGCCCGTGGACTCCTAAGGGATGGGCTTTTCTTATCTTTTGTTTTTTTTTTAAGAAAACAAGGTTTATGTCTGGATAAGCAAACAATTGAGAGCAGTTATAAAGATGCTTTGCTCGCTAGAAAAAGGAAATAAATTTGTATTCTCAGAAAAAGATGGTTGAAATTAAAAGCACACAACAGTCAGTAACACATCCTAGAATCACTCACTTCTGTGGCAACACCAAAAGTAAGGGCTACTTTTCATCTACTAATCTGAGTTATTAGAAAGCACAGGAATGGATTCCACGCTCAAGAGCACAGTCAGAATTAAATATATTTTCATTAATACATTAATTTGTTTCTTAGCAAAATTCAGTTTATGTTAGAATCAGTCTAGCAGCTTTATTACCTCTTAGAACTTTATCCAGAGAGGTCTTAGAGCATGGTAGTTATCCTCTGGTGTTTTCCTTTCCTTGGCCTAATTTTTCATTCTAATTGCTGGCAAACTGTATCTTCTTTCCAGAAATGTGTTCCTTGCTAACTGTGCCATGTTAGGGCTGATCCAACACCATGTGAAAGAATTGAAAAGATTCCCAGTGGCTTGAATGAGCTGTATATCAAATTGTTCATCTTTTCTTTAGAGATATATGATCCCTTTTAGACAGAATTATTTTTCTAAACACCTGAAATAATTAAATAGATAAATCTTGAAAATAGATTCAGGTTCATCTCATTGTCACGATACTTCCACCATTCAGGATTTCCTGCTGTCCTGGGTGGGATTCTCTGTTTGTAAACGTGACTTGGAAATTTTGTTGCCTTATGTACCCCACTGGACAGACTGAGTATCATCGATCTAGTGAGGGTTCTCTCAACAATCTGATAGCAGTTTTACCTTGCTGTGAAGCTCTGTAAGGGCCCATGGGTCGCTGCCCCATCATGCTGTTGCCTTGGTTGCTCTGGCTCATCATGGCAATGGAGGATTGTCCCTGGTAGTGCTGGCTCCCTCCTTGTGCTGAGTTGTAATGTGACGTTGCTGCTTGCTGGTGCATCATGGAGACTACAAGGGACATGGAAAAGACTGTTTTCTACAAGGATGGGGCAGTTGTCTCCCTAGGCTCTTTGGAAGCAGGTGAAAACCTTCAGCTAACACGCGTCCTGATAATTCTGTGAATTTTCCACAGGGGGAGATGTTTTCCTACCGGATTTATTTAACTCTTCTGCACTGGAATCCAGAAAGGATCTTATTACATGGTCACTTCTTGCCATTTGCTTCAGTAGATACTTAAAAATATATCTATCCTTGATTATTATTAGCTTACTTAAAAGAATGTAAACCTTATTGCAGTAGCGCTAAAAAAAGAAACAAGAACTGATGCTTGTTCCTCTCTACCTCCTGACTATTTCATTGCTGCATTTCTTTTCTAATATGCTTTCTTCTGCTTCCATCTTCTCATACACCTGATGATTATGCAGTTTAAGTAAACTGATATTCTAGGATTTATTTGATCCCTAAATTTCATGCAGTCGTAAAGAATTCTAAAGCATCAGCCATCCCATTCAATACTCACTAGCAAACTTCTTTTTAAATTAAGAGATTGAGTTGTCTGGTAGTCTCTTAATGCCCTGCAAACAATGTGAAGTACCAATAAAAGAACAAATTGAGGTAGTAATGTACAAACAGTAAATGTGTTATACCCTGGCAGGTTCCTTCTGCTCAGATCCCTCCCATGGCTGTGGGATTTGCTGCCAGGGCTACCAGACAGTGCTGCTGCACCTCTACCTAGCCCTCTTTTCCCCAGTTCAGCCCTAACCATTGTGAGTCAGCCTGAGTTAAAGCCAGTCTGAAACTGTTCTGACTTACACTGCAGCCTGACACCTGGAAATTCAGAGATCTTTTAAAGCTGTCTTTTCCTCTTGTACATTTGCTGCTGTCTACAGAAAATATTTACAGAGCAAAATTGTGTGTGGTAAAACCTCTGAGGTCACTGGAAAGTCAAGGTGGCCCAGGAGGAGGACGAGGGAGTTCACCTGGGTTAGACTGCATGTTGATGTTTGTTCGAGAGACGTAATTGCCTATTGACCCCTGGCCCTGCATTGGCACATTCTGAGACGCAGGCACTGTGTGGCTGTAACCAGGGCCAGTCCCATGGCTGCTGACAGTCATACTCAGAGAGGTCGTGGGCATGGTGTTCTGGCCTGACTGCTGCATAGACACGTGGTTAGGACCTACAAAAATCAGAGAGAGCAACAAGAAAATCTGTGCTATTATTGGCAATGCACGGTGAGCGTGAGGCCTCGTGGCCTTTCTGAAATACCTTATGATAAGGCAAAGCAAAACAACAAAAATCCTCATTATTAAAACTCCCTGTTATCTACAGACAAATTAAAACTACCTACTGCACAGTTAGAGTGATCCTCCTCTTCCCGGCAGCCGAATCCAGGCTGTACAGGATTGCAGATGGGAAGAACAAAACCAGCAGCAATGCCCTACAACCGCTTCCTCGCAGGCAGCAGAATTAACAAATGCCAGTAATTTCAGGTTCTTCAGAAAATACATGGACTCTGGAAACATCCCACCTTTCTGAAATCTGTCCTTTCCTTCCTCTTGTCCTGCAGATGATTCCTTTTCCCCCTTCACACAGGCAGTGACAAGAGGAAGATCCAGTAGTGGCTGAGAGACATTGCTGCATCCACTGGGTTCCTCTGTAACCAGCTCACCTTCTTAGCTGGGCCTTCTGAAGTACCAAGGGAGCCTCTCCTCAGAGAACAAGCCTATCTCTCCCTTTCCTGAAGTTTGGCTGAAAGTACCTCAGAGGAAGATAAATCTTCCAAGTCACCATAACAATCCCAGTTGTTACTCCCTTTCCAACATCAGAATGTAATGATCAGACTGCTCCAGATACATCCTGGGTTTGTATCATCCTGCTGATCTGGCAGTGTCCTTATTTTTTAAAATTCTGTTGCTGTTGGGTAGCTAATATTGGGGAGAATCTGGTTCTTATTTGTTGTTGATTGCTGTAAATAGTTTTATGAATGAGTTTTGGAAAGTTGTTTTCACTGCATATTGTTACTATTCAAATTGTGATGGGCATATTGCTGTCTATCTAAATTCAGCCATATTGTTGTCAATCTCAATTAATTTAGGTAGAATGCAGAATCCTGAGAAGAGACAGAATGATGTTGTAATGTTTAAATAACGATATTTTAATTCAAGGTTATTAAGTGTATCTGCAGCCTCTGAAAAACATGCCTAACTCATTTAGTACGAACCTCATTAATTACCCTAATGGTTTTCACAGACATCAAAATGAGAATATTTGCTGTAAATTATGATATTTCCCTCTGATGAAGAGATGCAAGCAGCATTTTCAACAAGAGATAAAGAGAGCCAGCTCTCCTGAAATCAGTGGAGCTGGGTCAAAATGCTGCTAGAGAGAATTATCTCTGTGTTTTGCTGCAGTTTGCTTAAGTTGTAAAGCCGATCCTTTACAACACAAGGTCACATGGTGTGTGAATGGAGATGGCAGTTGCCTTGAGTGAGAGATGGAGTGGAGCAAGTGTTGGTAAACCTTGCCCTGTTTGCATGGGAAAAATTAGAGATTCTCGGCCTTCTTTAAAGTAAGAAAAAAAAAAGTTGGCTAATTTGTGATTGTAAGGGAAAATATGTGGATGAGTCCAGTCCTCAGGACTTCCAGTCTGGTTCTTTCAGTCAGCACCAAATTATTACAAAGATCAGGAGGAGGCTGGGGGGGCAAATCAGAAAAAGCAGCAACAGTAGCACTGAAAATGTCTATTCTTAATAACACATAACAATGTTTTGACTGACTTAATATATTACTCACACTCAGTATTAAATCTAAACAAAGGCCCTGAAAAATTTAGTAAGTTCACTTTACAAGTTGTAGCTGCTTGAAACAGGTCTCTTATCTATTAGTTTAAAAGGTACTATAGGCTTGACCACAAAGGGATTTTTAAAAACAGAAGTAATTTCATGCCTTGTGTCTGCTCTTGAGTCCCCCTGCCAAGGTCTGTGATTTTACAATCAGATATTTCTATTTATAGAAACTGGTTTTGCTCTCTGTCACTCTGGGAGACACCCACAGAAACAAGAACTGACTGAATAACTACGATCTGCAAAATAAACAGATTATTCATAATATAAAATGCACATATTAAAAATTTGTTTTTCGATTAGTTTAGTTGCATGAACAAAACCAAACAGATTATATTACCTTATTAATATGAAATGTCTTTGGAAATTCTTTGACTGTGTAGTACAATCTCTGCAAGCTTCTGTAGAGGACAAAGGCTGGTGCAACACCAGATGATTTGTAAGGAGAAATGTATCCTGGAAGGCCTTTGCCATCTGAAGGCTTGGTTGTGTGGTTAGTCATGCAAGCAATTCCATTTTACCCTGGCCAACCCTGCTACTTTCATGAGAAAAATACTACAACATACAATTTTTCTTACTAAAAACTTGCATGCATCTTTACTTGGTGATTTTCATCATGCATTTAAAAAAATAAAGTCTTTAATTTCCTCTGTAGAAACACAAAGCACTCTGCAGAAGCCAACATCTTTCCTGCCTGTAGCCATTTTGTGGTGATTTCAGCATGTGCCTGAAATCCCCATATGCCTGAAAGGTGAGTTAGGAGAGGTCTTTTCCAGCTCTCTAAGTATATTCTGCATTAATGATTTTGTTGCCAGGCAACAGCAAAGCAGCACAAAGGGGACCAAAGCTCACCATTGCTAATCTGACTCTGCATGAGGGAGGAAGGAGGAAGGCCGGTCCCGATGGCATCGCTGAGATTGCTCTGGGAGTGGAGGGATTGGTTGGATGCGCTCTGACTCATCCCTCCCGGGCCCAAGTTTATATTTTGCGTTGGTGGCTGCGAAACAACAAGGAGGAAAAGCAAATTTTTTGGTTAGGTGTTTAACTAGAAAAATAGCAGCCCCCAAATTAGCCTGGCTATGACTAAAAACTGCCTCGGCTAAATATGTGTTTCCTTTGCTTTCTGGGTAAACCTTTCTTGGTTTGACTCCTCTGTGTGAATGACATTGAGCATGACAGAGCAGCTGACAGGCAGCAGCACAGTGCAGGGCTTAAAATTGTGTTTGTCACAGAGCGTGGCTTCTGTGCTCGTTCCTCTGCACTCACATGGATTTCCAAACACAACCACTGCGGGGAACGCATTAGCAAAGACAACACAGGAGTGTGGTGACAGATTGACCTTTGCCAAGCTATGCTGCAGTTTGTGTTATGTGTGGTACTTCCCAAATCAATCCACTGAGCAGGAATAACAACATGCGTAAAGACAAACCGATGCCCAAGAGCTGAATTAGATTTTTGACGTAAAACAGCGGCATTTTTCCCCCCAAGTGAAGAATACAGGAAGAATAGGTAAAGAATATTGAATGTGGAACAAATGGAGCTGTTCAGATCTGTACCACTGCATCATAAACCTTGAGTTATGGGACAGAGATTAACACAAATGTCCCAAAGAACACAATTTAAACACAGTAAAAGTAACTTGATTTGTTTGGTGGTCCACTTGGCCACATTAAAACTTTTAGCTGGAAAAATACTAAAAAACGGTTCATTTATAGTGATCAGTGACAGAATTAAAGAACATTTCCCTCTGGCATAGCTAATGTATCTGAGGGAAATAACTATGGTATTAGTTATACTAATAATTAATTAGTAGTTTCAGTAATTGTACTGGTACTTACAGCAGGAAGCAAGGACTGCATATTCTGGTTAGAGTCTGCTATTGTTGCCAAGTAAACCAGGTTTCTGTGCAAGATTTGTTGGTATCTACAGAACAAAGAGTAAAGCTTACGTGGAAAGGGTTAACAATACACAAAAATCCCAGTCTTTCTCTTTATTTTTCCCTATTTACAAATGGTTAGTTAAATTACCTTAACCCATTTGTAATCTGTCCTAATAAATAGCAGTAGCAATGAGCTGTGCCTGTGCTGTCATGTCTTTCATCAAGGATCGGTGTGCTCAGCACCTTTTTTACAACAGGATAAACTTGGGGGAAGGGAGAGGTAAAACACAGCCTCCTTTGAAGGCACTTTGAACTCTGGAGCTGGGACCTCAGTCTTTAAGGACTGACACCCAGTCAGCTGCTCCAACAATCAGACACTTTTCCTTTCTCTGTCTAACAAGGGCCCTGATAGGAATGAAATTCCCGAACTCCGAAACCCAAAACCTGTTTTCCCTGCCAGCAAGCTGAGAAGAGTATGATTTTTTTTCAAGAGTGCTCTAACTGGAGTGTTTACTCAAGTAAGCACCACCAGAACCATTTATGCTTCTTCGCAGTTCTCCATGAACTGGAAAAGCTCCTAAAAAGGAACAGGAGTGTTTCCAAGAGCAAACCAACAGCTGTGCCACTGAGCAAAGGGAAGAGTCAGACTTCAGGAAACATGTCTAACAAACTCCCAAATTCATAATACTCACTGAGTACATTCTGCAGTTTTCCCCTTGCTCTGATAATCCATAATACATTGTATTAGGTGGTGATTTTCATCTAGCATCTGCATAAAAGAAATAGGACCGAAACACATTACTAGGAGAATTGTATAAAAGTCCTGTATTTTTGTGATCCTCCATCCTCCTTGGCACTGGATGGTGTTTTGTGCAGTTTCCTTGCCTTGGCTATTGTAAATTACCCACATGTGACCTTATTGAGCCACAAGATTCATTCACTTATAAACAGTTATCTTTAAAGTAGTTACTTGAAATACCCATACAGAAGAATTAATGGACTTACCTTGTTCCTTAAATGGCAGATAAATTCTGATGCTGAAGAAGGAAAACACTTTCACTGTTATTATTTCACTAGTTATTCACACTATCTCTGCCTCATCCCAAAATATCACCCAATCCTTTCCAAAACGTCAGGTGTCATTAACATGCCTACTTTCGAGTAAGAAAAAAACTTTCAAACTATTAAACTTACTCATTTTCCTGCCCAGGCCTAGACAGCTGAACTTGATGAAGTATAAAATTTGCATCACTGGAGCTACTGAAACCCTGTTTAAGACAATTACATCCCAATATGTCCTTACCTTTCTTTAATGAACCCATAATACGATGAAATGCTTAAAATATCCTCTGTTTTTTGGAAATTTCAGATACAACAGTTTGTCTCTTCCCCCCAGATTTCTTGTGAGTGCAGCACACTTTCTCCAGGTGAAGGAATAAAAATAAATAACACCAGCATTTAAAAATTTAGATTTGCCTCTGGCATACTAGAGCTTGTAGGTACCACTGCTCTCAAGTGCTTGCAAGATTGGGCCCTTGAACCACTGGGTCATCAGGACAGGAGAGCTCTTGAGGAAAGAACCCTTTCACAGGAGACACTGAATTTTACTGCCCTGAAAATGCTATTTGATGAACTATTTTCGAGCAGCACCACCACTACTCTATTGGCAAAAGCTCTGACTTCCTCCATGTGCTATCTATTTTAGGAATATTTGATACTGGGATAAGATAAGCTTTGAAAGACTATTAAAGTTGAGTTAATGAATAAAAATAAGCTGCTTATATAATATGAATGCAAATAAGAATAATATTTTTCATTGAAATTTGTATGTGTTCTCAGAAGCTCATTTTAATGAGGATTTTGGAGGTTTTTTTCCCTCCTGCTCTCTCTGCTCCCTTTCCATCCTTGACTATAAATCCCATCCAGTTCCTATGCCTGCAAGTGTCTTCCTTAGCGTTGCTGTTTGTCAAAGAGAAAATCACTGCCAACAGCCCAACACTGATGAACAGTCCCAAAGTAACCTGCCAGCAAACACACCTGAGATGGGAAACGCTTTCACTCATTCTTTTTAAAGAAAGAACATTTTGAAGCTTCCATGAAGTTTGTGAGTATATAAAAAGGAAAGGGCTTGAAAATCAAACTCAAAATACTTTATCTGCCCTTTGTCTGTGGGTACAGTCACGGGTTTAATTAAAAACTATCTGAATTATGAAATAATTCCAGCTGATCTGGAGTGTAGCGGAAAACTGATTCACTGAGTCTGAAATATTTCAGGATCTAAAACGAATTGGTTCACAACACCACGTGCTGCAAGAGCTCCACAAAATGGGATGTTTCCAAACAGTCTCCTGAGATGCAAGTCATCTCTCTAGCCTCTCTCGTGGCAGTTTGTTCTGCCTTAATCTCTGCTCTGTCACAGGCTGCCACCGAGGGGATTTTTTTCCCCTAGAAGTCATAAATTGGCACCAGATCATGGCTGGGCTGCGCAACCCCCGGTGACGGGTTAATCGCTGAGCTGGCAGTGGCACTTCTGCACTGGTCACTGTCGGCAAAGGGACCCCACGGAGCTCGCACCTGGCTGCCACCACAGCACGGGAACAACACCCGAGCGGTGCGGAGCGGCCGAAAGGACAGCAAAAGTACAGCTGACAAACAGCAGCGACACTGAAAACACGCACGTTCTTTATTGACACGTTCCCGACCGTCGCCTTCCGCAGGAGGAAGGGTGTCAGGGTCTGCCTCTGCGGGCAGTGCCTGCTGCCAGTCCGAGGAAATAGGGAACAATAACTTCCCAACTCGGCACCCTCTGCTTTGGCCTCCGCATGAGACCCGTGTGGGGATCTCCTCTCCAGAGAAAATATTTCAAAACCTTTGTTTGTCATTAAACATCAACAAACACATCACAATAATAATAATAATAATACTTTATGAAAAATACCAGTGGCTGGTGCTCCCTCTATCTTCTGAGAGATTAAAATTCTGCATCCAGATACAAAAGAAAACCCTCGCAAATTCAGTATTTTATTTCATTTTTTAAGGTTGGATTCTTTGGGGGCTAGAAGCTGACATACCATCATAAATTAATCGCATATTTGCAAATTTTATTGCCGTTTCCCAATGTATGCTTGGCAGCGTTTCCCCTTGGCGAGCAGCAGGGATAACGTGCCATCCCGATTTTTTTCCCTACGTCCTTCTCTCGCTCTCTTTGCAGCGATCTGAACACCTTTGCTTTGTTCCACCTCCTCCTCCTCCTCCTCCTTCCCCCACCTCTCTCTCCAGCTGTCCATCTCTGCAGCCCTCGCAAATTCACGAGTTTTCCTGATCGCCCTAGAAATCAGCCTCCAGCTGCAGGAGCATGGACGGAATAAATGTCTAAAATTGTCTGTATAAAAGCATGCTCTTTTACCTTCTGGATAGTTTGCTGGGTGACCTCCCCTTTGCCTCTTGGGCGAGCAGAAGCAAAGGCAACCGACATGGTGGGGGTTTTTTATGTGTCTATAATATATCGGTTCCAGGCTCTAATAATATTGTTATTATCTGGCTGCTATTGCCGTGCGAGGATTCTCCGCAGTGCACGGGGAGGGGGGCGGCCGCAGATGGTACGATCTGCGCCCCGCGAACACCCGCGGGCGCCGCGCCCCGCGCCGCCGGGCACCGCCCCCGCCGCGCCCCCCC